>VDFB02281492.1:739576415-739719444 GCA_007258455.2 Sequoia sempervirens | reverse complement strand
CCATCCTATTTTCCTATCCCTACCCCTCTTATTCCCTTACCCATCCCCCCCATCCTATTTCCCCTCACACCCTACCCCCTACCCATCCTCCCATCCCCCTATTTTCCCTACCCCTCCCCTTTTCCCCCCATCCCCATCCTATCCTCTACCCTACCCCCTCCCCTTCCCTTCCCCCCTCCTCCTCCCGCCACTGAGCTTGTGCCTCGCGGCCCTTGAGGCAGCCCTCGGGTCGCGCCTCGCCGGCGAGGCTGATAGCTCGCCCCACGGCCAGCGTCTCCTTCCCCGGCCTTGGCGTCTCGCGCCCGCCCGAGTGGCAGCTCGCCCGCCAGGCGGCTCTGCCCAGCTGAGTGTCTCAGCCCGTGAGCTGGCGGCCATGCAGCGAGGAGTGGCGGCTACGCCCCGTGAGATGGCGATCTCCCCCAGCAGGCTGATGGCCATGCAGCGGGCAGCTTTACCGCCACTGCTGTGAGGCGGCCTCGCGATGCTGAGCCCGGTCTTAGCCGCCTGGTGGCGGCTCGCCCGTAGCCAGTGTGGCGGCCCAGCGGCAGCCTCACTTTGGCCTTGAGAGCGGCGGCTCAGCCCCGGCCTGGCGTCAGCCCCGTGAGCAGCCCAGCTCAGCCCAGCGGGCTGGCCGTCTCGCCCCCAGAGTAGGGTAGCGGCCCGGTTCATCGACTTTCCTCCGTGAACAAAGCCATGTCGCCGATTTTCAAAATGGAGTTTTGATTTACCCAGGCACTTCCAGAGGCCATAACTTTTGACTCGAGTGTCCGTTTGAGCTGAAATTTGACGGGTGGTTGCGTTATGAGCTAATGAGTGGATTCCCAACTAGTTTTATAAAAACTAGTTGGACCCCGTTTTGACCCATTTTTGGGGCCTCAAAGTTTCATCTTGACCCCCAAAATCCCAATTTAGTGTTTTCTGAAAAATTGTTTCCACTTATAGCTCAAAATGCATATCTTGAATCTGGGATGTTTGTTGGCAATTCATCCTATCTCACCAATGGGTATTTTTTGGACAAAATTGGGACTCCCACACGTCTATCTATGAGGTTTCCTAAAATGGCAAAATTTGACAGTTTTGAAAATTGCCAAATCGGGAAAAATCTGCTTGTCAACACCTTACATCTCTTAAAGCCCCGGAACTCGGTGTAGAATCAATTCAATCATATCCTTCAATCATTCTAGTCTTCGATCCAATCCTCATCTGAGCTTTAATCTTATCCCCATCTAAGCTTATCCAAACCCCTAATCTGGGCTTTCATCCATCTGCAACAAAGTCTTAAGATCCCTCCCTCCATCTTCTTCAATTTTGTCCCATTCATCCATTCTAATAAATCTATTCACTCATTCCATGTAACCATTCATCTGCTTTGAACTTTCATCTCTTATCTCAACACTTCATCGAACCTCCTATCATCTCAAACATTCATCAAACCTCCTTTTATCATTCCATAATCTTGATCAATCATTTACTCATTCTGAGTAATCTTCCACCTGTTCCAAGCATCAGTCATCTACCCATTTGGTCACCTTTTCCTCATCCAAATCCTTATCCCTCTATCCAATTCACCCAAACAATCCTTTTTCATCCCCCCCTTCTCTCCCCTCATCCCATCTCCTAATCCCTTGTCATTGGTATCTAGCTATAGGCTTTACCCCATGCAATCCAATGTCATCCATCTCATCGTCATCACTTCTGCTTCTTTTGCACATCTTTTCTATCTCATCATTCATCATTTCACCATTCATCTATATGGCATGTCATTTGCCCACTTCATCTTTGATGATTTGGCTAACTATCCCATCCCTGAGCTTTCTATAGTCACTATCGTCCAACATCATTTATCTTATCACTTCATCATTCATCTATCTTGTCCCATCGTGTCGGTCCAATCATTTTATCCCCTTATCTAGGGTCATCTCATCCTCTTTCATCCATCATTTGTTGTCGATCTTTAGTCGAACTACGTTGCCCCTGCGCTTTCACGTAGGCAAGGTCGATCATTTGATCCGCCCCCGGGGTTCCATCATCAGTCTTCAACTCTTGTTCCTATTGTCTGTCCCATCTTTACCATCCATCAAGGTCTCCATCTTGGTTAGTCGTCCACCTTTCATCGAACTACGAGGGCTCTGCGCTTTCACGTAGGCAAGGCTAATCTTTGATCGGCCCCCGAGCTCCTAGGTCTTTAGGTTTTGTCAGTCCCATGTCTTGTCTCCCTTGTGTCGTGTCATCAAGCTATGCCCTTATCTAGCCAGTTCTTCACAAATGAGATCCACTTGTATCATGACATCCAATCAATTTTTGAACATCCTGCGTCATAACGATCTTTTAGTTTCGTATCCATCATCTTTGGTCTCAACAGGATGCATCCTTCCTAACAGACCTCATCAATCCAATCCATCCCCTTGATCCTATGGCAATGGACGTTTGAAATTGATTGTGATTTTTGATGCTTTTGGCTTTTGTTTATCATTTGAGCTCCCTATCATCACTTGTCAAGACCGCCATAATCCATCATATTATGGTGTGTTTTGATTGGTCAACATAGGGACATATCTTGATCTTTTTATGTCTATTTGTGTCTTCTTGGTTGTCCCACGTAGTACCCACAAAGATCCCTGAGGTCTTGTGTTATGCTGGGGCATCCTTTTGTGCTTGTGGTTATCTCAATACCTGGCCCGACCAAGGTCTTTCTGACCTTGGGGTGTTGGGATAGCCTTCTTGTTTGTTATGTTTATTTGATGCATTAGACACAATTACGCCTTGGTTCTTCATACCCTGGTGTCTTGTGTTTGATGCTATAGCAAAAACCAGTGCTCCAAAGATGATAAATTGCATTTAAAATTGCATCTCATTCTCCATCCTATCGTCTTGCATGTATCCCCCCATCCATTCATCATTCATCCTTCATCCTTATCTCTATCCAATCTCCATCCATTCCATTTAGCCCGAATCATCTAATCATATCTGTGGTCTACTTCTCAGTCTTGTTACCAGCCTTGACCCATCATCATCATCATCCATTAGTGTCATTCACTATCCTTTTGGTGTCGTTTTGGGATGTATCCTTCCCTCATCAACAACACTTTCATCATCATCATCGGGAGGTATTCTTCCCTATCCTTTAGTGGTGTTTTGGGATGTATCCTTCCCTCATCAATACCACTCAGTGGGATGTATCCTTCCCTATCCTCATGTTGTCTTGGGATCTTTAATTCCCTCATTGACAACCCTCCATCCATCATCAACCCATTTTGACTTGTACCTTGACTGGGGCAACATCACCTTTTGTCCTCAAATCCATTTGTGTTTCACCCATTTCCATATCACTTACTCTCTTCCCCATCACCTTGCATCATCTTCCTCATCTCCCCTTGCATCACATCATCTATTTCGAGAGCCCACCCGTGTTCTCTTGAACCCGCATGTCCTCTCGAGGGGGCATCCTTCATCCCTAACTCTTCATCTTCACCCCCATCATCTTCCTTCCTAGTCACTTCTTTGAATGACTGGGGCATCTTTTCCAATCTAACCATCTTCTTCTAGGTTCTATATTTTAATATTCTTTGAAATGATGCTACTTAGAACACCATCTCAAAGAGGGGCAAAATGTAGACATCCAAATTTGGACACTTAATTTATCCAAATTTATCACTTTTCGTCTAAACATCCTCTTATCCGAGTTAATTAAGTAATATTACTATTATTTAATTAATATCTTTAATTCTGCTAAATCCCTAAGGTATTTAATTAATACCTTACCCTCCTTAATCCTCTTTTCATCAAATAAATTAAATAAATATTACATTTATTTAATTCCTCACATGTCATTTTCATTTAATCCTAATCCATCTCCTAATCTCTTTATTAATGATGCACATGCCTAATCCTTGATTAGGATGTGTCACATCCTCCAACTTTTGCAAGTTGGCTTTTAATCTAATTAGCCCCTAATTATCTTCTAATTACTAATTAATTAAGCCTAATCATTCCCCAATGAATTTTTAATTCCTTTTTATTTGTCCTAGATTCCCCTCCTTTATATGTGAATTTTTAATTCACATTCCATCCTTCCAAGGCTTCTAGAACCTTAGACTTGTCACAATCTCCACATGTAACCCACCTTGAACTTGTCACAATCTCCACATGTGACCAAGTCGCACCTTTTTGGAGCCCACCTTTTATCCTCTAGATCATCCTATGAATGTGAATTTTTAATTCACACTTATTCCCTCAACCACCTTTCCTTTTCCCATGTAGATTTTTGAGGAATTCTAAAATTCCTCAAAAGTCCCTTTCACTCCCACTTGGGGACAAGAAATCCCTTTTTTGTGGAAATATCCTCACTCCCCAAGGTGCATGTCCTTTTCCACCTCATGTACCTTCTTGACAACTCATCTCCACCTCACATTCCCTTGTCCACTTCACCCTCCACATGTCAAGATGTGAGGGCTTGTGGATTATCAACCCACCATAGCCCTTCATCTTGGCCTTGTTGGAGCAATCTTGACCATTGAATTCTCTAGAGAATTCAAATTCTCCTATAAATACCCCCTCCTCAAGGGCATTTCCAACACTTAACCATCTTGCACCATTATGCTGCCAATTTGCCTCCTCAACACTTTGCACTCTCATAACTACATGCTGTCCATTTGAATCCTCAAGCCTTTTTCAATCATTCAACCATCTTTGTTCATCATTTTGCATATTGAAGCTTGCATTTTAGTTATTCAATCAATCATCTAAGGAGCACACAACCAATCAAAGCAAGGGCCAATCAAAGAGGTATCAACAACAAGGGAGGTAAAAATATTTGTGTTTCATTTTATTTGCATTCCTTTTCGTTGAACCACTCTTTTGGCTAATCTTGAGGTGTCCTTGGTGTTTTATTATTCATGTTTCTTAGTTATTCCACACATTTAGAGTAGTAGGAATTCCAAGGTATACACAACTGTTTGATTTCGAGAATTCCATAACTCCATTCAGCTTGAAATTTGAATGATGTGACCCTCATGGGATTACCTACCTGTTCACATTGGTGCCTGCTGTTGACTTACTATTTATAGCCTATTTCTAGAGTCCCTTACTATAAATAGTAAGTGCTTCGAATGCCTTCAAATTTTACCAGTGGATAGCTCGAAGATGCTGATCGCAATGGGATACACTGGTTTTCAAAAATTCTGGCATTTGACCCCTCATTTTCGGTCCCAAAGTTGGAAACCCTAATCTAACTTGCATGTCGATCAAATGACCTCCATTTGACTCCATTTCTATTGCATGTCGACCAGTTTGTGTTACTGAACTGTTGGGGGGGCTGCCAGAGTGGATCTACTAAAAATAGTAAGTTCCCAAAAAAGTGACCAACTCTATTTGCATGTCACATCACTGCGTAGCTCTTGAAAAACCCATAAGGAATAACCTGACATGCAATGAAAATTCCTACATGCAAACCCTAAAAATAGCCTCTAAAGATGACTTTTGAAAAATTCTTGATCTTGGTTTGCATGTTATATCACTGCGAAGCTCTTGAAAAACCCATAAGGAATATCTAGACATGCATTGAAAATTCCAACATGCAAACCCTAAAAAATAGCCTCTAAAGGCTGAGTTCTGAAAGTCATCATCTCACTTTGCATGTTATATCATCGTGTAAATCTTAGAAAACCCATAAATAATCTTCACACATGCATTGAAAAACTTTGTATGTAAACCCTAAAAAATAACTCCTGAAGGTGAACTTGCTAAAAATAGAAAGTTTCCTGTTTTAGTTCAAAACTCGTAGACAAACAGCTTGACGTGCTTTGGATGCAGTGTGATCAAAATTTCAAAAGTGCTGAGAGAACGCTCTGAATTGAACACTTACTAAAAATAGTGAGTTGTCAGAATCTAATGAAATTTTGCTGGGAACCTATCGAGAGCATGTTGAATGCATCGTGAAGCTTAGATTCCAATTTACTTACTCCATTTGACTTCAAATTGACCAAAAGATAGCAAACCCTAATTCTCAGACTTAGCCAAAATCTCAAGTTTAAGCTCATAGATGGGCTACATCCCCGGAAAGGCAGATGGAACAAAAGAGAGACAATAGCAAAACAAACCAAAAACCAAGCCAAAAGACTCGAACAAAGCAAAAATTAGGGGGGTCCCCATTTGCAATGGGGCGATGTGTGAAAACGTCACAACAGGTGTCAAGATTGCTGTTATGTTTTTTTCCCCAAACTAATCTTCATTGTCTCCAATCACATGCAAGTCTAAGGGATTGTTTTCGGGCTCTACCTTAAATTCCTCATTTGCCAAGGTATCTTCATCAAGCTCACGATCATTTTGAGGTGACATGCGCACCTTGCTTGTGCCATCTTCAATACTAGTTGACTGATTTTTCTCTTCAACTTGCTTATTTGTGGGTTGCAACCCACAAACAGGCACTTCTTCTTCCTTGACCCTTCAACCATGGCATGTTTTACTTCCTTTTTAATCATTTTCTTGATGTAATTGACCATATCCAACTTTCCAGGTTTCAAAACCACCACACAGTTCAAGAAAGATTCAAAAGAAACAACGTTCTTAAACTCATCTGCCATACTCTGATAATCTTCATGGAGAATGGAAGCCTCATGTTCACATTGCCTCTTGAACTGTTTGGAAATTCTACTTAATTCTATTGTGGCAACTCAAATTTATTTTTGTTCTCCCAACAGGATGGTAGGAACTTTGGCTTTGATACCACTGAAATGTTCCCCAACAATTTTTTCAAATTTTAGCCACAACACTTCACCCGTTAGCATTAGCAAAACCAAATAACTAGCTAGGAAGTAACCCTTCACCAAGAATGTTCACCAAGATCCCAATGTGGGCTAGGCGATAGCATATGGTTCTGAGAATTGTTAACAGATAAACTAAAATTGTTGGAAAGTACAATGCATATGCAACTTGACCACTTATTCAATGGGAGTAGTTTGACGGCTCAACCAATCAGCATGATGAAGAATTACAAAGTATTGAAAGTAAAGTAATGGGTGGCTTTTCGACCCCTTCCGCTTGTTCAACAGACAGTAAAGAAAGGAAATGCTAAAAGTAAATGGATGGCGAGGCTTGTCCCTTACACTAAAAGAGGGAATTACAAAGTAAAAAGTAGAAATATTAATTGATTGAACCAATACTACTGATTTCAACCTTACAATAAGAGATATCTGCAAGTTACAATGAGTTATAGCTATCCAATCCACTTCAAATGTTATTAGATGATTCTCCAAACATCTCAAGCTTCTCAACTATGAAATACAAGCCAAAATCAGAACTACTAGCAAACTGATATGAAAAACCAGCAAACAAAAAACTTAAATCAGCAAGCCTAGAACACACCAAAATGGTCATAACTCCATCAATACACCTCCAAATTATGTGAAACTAAATGAAAATGAAGCCTATGAGGTAGGCACCCAAGTCTAGAAAATGAAATAGTATCAAACACCCACCATTATTTTATGCACACATTTCAAGGTACTAGAAAACAAGATACAACCATCAAGGAGGGGCGACCCACAAGATAAATTCAAAGACTTCTAATTTTTTTGTAACTTTGCAAAATGAGGCACCCAAGGGAGACTAACACATAGGAACAACACCCAAAACCAACAAAAATTCACCTATTGAGAAATGAGCCAAAACATGCTACAACCATCACCAAACCAACAAATTGAAAACTGAGAAAATCACACCAAAACCTCAAAAAACTTCAAATATCTTCATCTTAATAAACTCCATCTACTCTTTCAGTATAAAGAATAGTCTCAATATCTTAGCTAGTTGCTATATTTCAAGCAAGAAACTAAGTTTGCTAGGAGGTATGCATTCCTCGAAGCTAGTGAATAACCATTTCGACAACACTTCATTGTAAATTTCATTGGATACCAACAATGAAGGCCAACACTCTTATTTATAATCTCCTCCACAATTTCAAACTACTTTTTTTCCCTCCAATTAGGGCACCCAACTCAAATTCAAATTTAACATTCCCACTTTCATTTGTATTTCATTTGATCCCCCTTCTCCAAGTCGTCCAAATACATGAGGGAGTTAACTTTATTAAAATGCAAAATTAACATAAAGTAGGCATCCAAATAAGTTAAATGAAATACCTTATAAAAAATCACTTTATTAAATCAACTTATCTCTCTAAGCTAGGTGTACTACTTACCTTAGCAAAAATATTTCACTTAAAATAATAATTCAACCAAAGTATTGAATTTACCAAAATGAGCTCCAAGAGCGCAAGAGACCAACTACTCAAACTAGCTTGCCAAAAATAACCTCTGAACTAGCCTGCTAAAACCCTGCTAAAAATAGCATGTGCTGGAAATACTGATATGTGCCAGAAATCCCAACATAAAGCTGCTAAAAACAGCATATTGCTAAAAATAGTAAGTGTCTCCAAATGCATTTTGAGCACAAATCAGGCAGTGATCACAACTTACTAAAAATAGTAAGTCCGGAAAAGGTTGTTAGATGTAGATGCATGTTATACCACTGCGAAGCTATCTGAAAATCAGGAAATAGTCCAAAAATCAATCTTGCGTGCAAACCCTTGATTGAAATGCATGTCACATCTCTCTAAAGCTTTCTAAATACTAGAAAGAAACCAACAACCAATCTGCAAAACTCCAACATGCAAACCCTTGAATCCTCAAAAGAAACCCTTCAAGCAGTTGGAAACCCTAATTCTGCCTCTGACTAGCCTACAGGCATCTAGGAATAGGCTAACAATCACTGGAAAGTATAGTGCTAAAAATGGGGACATTGCACCCCACAAAGTAGTTGTCTTCCAGACGATTGAAAATCAAAAATTGGGTTACAAAAAGGGAATTAAGAGGAGGGAGGGTGAGAGTGCGCCCTTGGATCTACCAACGAGGATGGAGTTCTAGTCGACTGCTGCTATTGGAGGTGCTAGAGCTTCTGGGTGGTTTCCTTCTATCGCTCCTATTCTAACTTCACCATATTCACTACCTCGGCGAGTTTGGCTTGTGCTACTACCAATTCCTTCCTTGTGCTTGCAAGTCTTTGTCTTTTCTAATCAATTGACTCTCCCTCTCCCCAGCGAGACATCGTGCATCCTCTAGTTGTGTGTCCCTCTCAGCCAACTACCTATCCTTCTCACTCAGCACCTCATCCTTCACTTCCAACATCTGTGCCTGCTCTATCATCACCTAAGCCAACTACTCTTGTGACTTACGGATCTGCTCTGCTAGCTTCGTGGGACTCTAGGTTTCCTATGCTAGAGCCCTATCTCATGTATCTATGGCCTTGGCCATGAGGAGTTCCAGTTGGCGCCACTGTAAGATGTCTCAGTAGCATTGCTCCATACCATGGAGCGCTATTAGGATCTTGCCATGTCTTCTTGTTGCTATTGCTCAGCTTGGCTGTCAAGCAACCATCATCTCTAGTGTCTCCACACTCGGCCAACACCTCATTGTGAAACATCAAAATAACTCTCCTTCACACCCCTACTGCATAAATGCAAGAATACGCTCAACCTCCTATGCTACCAAGGGATATAGCCCAGTAATGAGCTACTCACCAACCTCACCAACTTCTTGCATGAATTGGCCCATAGTGCTCAACTCGGGGATGTACCTATGGAGAGTGTCGAGGGGGTCATGAGGGTCTGCTGGTGTCATCCATACAGGTCTCGCCAACTCATCCTCACTGGAAGTTGCCTCCCCTAGCTATGTTAATCTTCATTGCCTCAGTCATGAGGGTGAAGGGGCTACACAACTTGATTGTGGAGTTGTCTCTGCGACCGACTGTGCTACCAAATGGTAGTGTCGTGGCAGTGACTGTGAGACACATACAACTCGGCCATATGAAATACCCTCTCGCTGCCCACTTGGATGTGTGCTCAGTTGACTCTCGATGGCAGCTGTGTGCTTGGAAACAACTACTGTGTACTCTTGTGTGCTCCCCAGTTACGTGGCAGGCTACGGTTGCACACTCAGTTCTAGCTGGATGCTCTCCTGAGTGCTCATCTATGTGGTATCCTAGATGGAGATATGTGATAGCTCCTTGGTGATCCCTAGTGATGGCAGAGGGGTATGTGCTTGTGCACCCAAATTTCCAAGCCAAGCAAAGCATCTAAGGCCTCATCGTCCTCCTATCCTTTGACTGTGGCCACTACTACCTTTTATCACTTGGATTTTGCACCCCTATTGAATGTAAAATTCAACAATCCAGTGTAACATGGGATGACCTCTAAAGCTATAGGTTTCTTGTAAATAGAGGTAAACCTCTGAAGAAGGCCGACTTCCTTTGTGTTATCACCTAACTACTGATCTTTGTAAAAGGAAAGGGAGAAAGAGTGCATAAAATGAAAACTAAATCCTATGGTGATACACCAAACTAACAGGAATCATGAAGTAAAAAGATAACATACATTGGAAAAAGGATGATAGTTACTTCATCTACCCAACATAAATCTTGTGAAAGTTTATGCAAAAATTTATAAAAAGGTTTAATCTACATATAGATTTTAAGAGGGAAAATGAATTTCACAACTTTAAAATTTTAATGCAGACTTAGGAAAACACAGTTCAAAACTTGCATAATCTGAAAGAAGGAAGAAGGTACTATGAAAAATACTAACACTGATCTTTTAGGTAATCTCTGTATTCCAAATTCCAGAAGAGAGTTACAAAACATACATTAGCTGAGAAAGGATTTCTAAAATCACTTGCTCTCTAGAATGCATAATCTGAACTGCTTGACAAAGAGGCGAAATGCCCTATATACCAAAAGAGTGTCGGCCCCTGCCTTAGGGTTACAAAATGAGTTGGTGCCTAGAAACGTCAGCCCTAGAAGCCTTTTTGGAATGAAGAATAATGGCATTAAATGTGCATGCCCTTTGTCTATGTCGGCGAAAGATATCCTGTAGGTATGGCTCCTAGATCTTTTACAACCATCGTCATTAACTCGTAGCCTCTGAATCCACCATTAAGACACCACATGTTCAGTCCTCGACCTTGAAAACCACTCCCGTTGAGCTGCTTTGAATGTTCCAGGGGGGTCGTCGTTCGCATCCATCTACCTTTGCTAGTAGACATCCCATTAGTCATTAAGACTCGCGACTTTTCATCCTTTACGCTTTCCTCTCATTACAGATATTTCTGCAAGCTGATCTTTTTGTAAAGTGGCCTCAGGTGTTCTCGACATGCTTTAACCCTTTAAAAATGGCAGGGCCAGAGCCAAGATGAAATTGGAACCGGGACTGGAGTCAGAATAGGAACAAAAGCAAAAACAGACAAATCCTGGTGGAACCGGGATCGGGACCAAATCCGACCCTAAAACTTTCTTCAAGTTTCATGTTCGAATTCCGACCCGGTCCTACCTTCGACAAAACTCAAAAGAAGATGAAGAAAAGGATGAGAAGGAAGAAAGACGATCGAGAGAAAGAACCCCCTGAAAAAATACAAGGAACAAAGGAAAAAGAACAAGACTGGAAGAACCGGGACCGGGACTGAACTAGAACTTGAAACTTTGGAAAAGTTTCAGAGTCTGGTTCCAGTTTTGGTTCTGGGTCCGCTGGAACAAAACCAAAGACACGCAATGCAAAACAAAAGAGGTGGAACCGGGATCGGGAACAGAACAGAACACAGAAACTAGAACTTTGGAGGCGGAACCGGGACTGGGAACAGAACAGAACATAGAAACTGGAACTTTGGAAAAGTTCCATCGCTCGGTTTCGGTCCTCGTCCTGGGTCTGACAAAACAAAGAAAACGCCCAAACAATAAAAAAAGAAAACAAGGCGGGATCAGAACCAAAACTGATCTTGGGTAAAACATAGCGGGGGCGGGGGCGGAAACAAATCCAACATTGAAACTTTCATTAAGTTTCAAGTTCGGATTCCGTCCCAACCCCGCCTTCGACACCATAAAAAGATGACGACCAAAGGATGAAAAAGGAAGAGAAGAGGGGGAGAAAACACACCACAACCAAAGAACAAAGAACAAAGGAAAGAAAAACAAACAAGCCTGGCAGAACTGGGATAGGGATGGGATCCAAACTTGGAACTTCAGAAAAGTTCCAGTTCAATCTCGGTTCTGGTTCCACCCCCGATAGAACAAAAAGAAAAAGGGCACAAAGAAAATAAAACAGAAAAGGGGGAAAACATGGTAAAGACATAAGATGAAGACCCACCCAAAAACTAAACACCTGTACGCTGGGCTCAACCCTTGTGGGAGCCACATTTAATTCACGTGCTGAATTAGAAACATGATTTTCCCTTATTGAGCCCATGGGTGAAAATTAGGTAACATTTCTGGCGACCTCAGCTAGATGTTTGCCTGCTAAACATGCAAACCAGTAGCCTAGGCCTATCCATTGGGCATGGAGTCATTGTAAAACATCTCAAAACCGACCAAGAGTAGTTTTCACATGGTTGTAACTCACTTGAGACTCATGGAACAAATCATGACAGTGGGCACTTGTTGAAACCAAAGAAACTGAGGTGAAACCGCTAAACTACGCTGAAACAACACTTAGGGAATGGAACAACATTAAAACCGAAGTGCAGAAGCACTTATTGAAAACATAAAACCTAATCTAATATGTACAATGGAGGAACTTATCAAACCTCAAAACAAGGCTTGAGGTGTATCCCATTGACTGGGATAGGAATCACTTCACCTTCAGTTGTGGCTAGTTGGTACGCATTGTGTTCTTTGTAGTCTTTAACAATAAATGGACCCATCCACATGTTGTCAAACTTGGTGTGATGGCCTGGCCTGCTTTTTAGAACATCCCATTTGAGAACAATATCACCATCTTTAAAAATTTTGACTGTAGCTTTCTTATCAAATGTTCTTTTTGTTTGGAGCTGATGATACTCCAATTTTTTTATGGCCCTATCTCTTGATTCTTCAAGCTCCATGAGCTCTGCATACCTTATGGACATTGGGTCCTGTTCTTCATACATCTCCAACTAATGAACGATGTTTAGAGCTGGAAGCTCTGTAGACAGAGGTAACCTAGCCTCTTTACCATAAACAAGGACATATGGAGAATTACCCACTGATCTCTTAAGGGTTACTCTATCTGCCCAAAGTGCAGACTTCAATGTGGTATGCCAAATTCTTTGATTCTCTTCCATAGTCCTTTTAATGATTCTGATCAAGTTTTTATTTGTACTTTCAGCTAATCCATTACCCTATGGGTAATAATTATAGGAAGTATTCAAATGAATCCCATGTTTAATAGCCCAATCTGTGACTCTTAATCCAACAAATGCAAGAGCATTATCCGAAATGATGGAGTCAGGAACTCCAAACCTAGTGATTATGTCTTCATAAAAGCTTAGAACTAAAGATTCATTTGCTTCCTTCAAAGCTACTGCCTCTATCCAGCATGTAGAATAATTTGTAGCAGTAAGCACCCACTTATGACCGACACTGCATGGTGGATTAATTGGCCCAATAAAGTCAATGCCCCATCTCATGAAGGGCTGTTCTACTTGAACTGGATGTAAAGGCATAGCAGGTAACTTTTCCTTTCCTACAAATAAAGCACATTTAATACACTTCCTTGAACATGCATATGCCTCTTTAAACAAGCTGGGCCAGTAGTAACCAACTCTCATAATTTTCCAAGCAGTTGTCCTTGGAGCAAAGTGACCTCCTGAAACTCCGTTATGAAACTCATGAAGTACCTTTTCTGTTTGATCAGCATCAATGCACCTCAATAAAACACCATTCAGATCTTTCCTGAAAAGAATATTATCAATGAGAACATAAGGAATTGATTGCAATCTGAAGTATCTTTGTTTTTCTCTATTCAGACCTGGTGGACATTCACCAGTATGAAGAAAGTGGGTCATTTTTTGAACCCAACTTGTTGTTAATGCAGGTGTGGCATCTTGAACATTTTGAGGCTGATCAGTATTAGTTAAACAACATCAGTTTCTGATTTCTATGCATCTTCAGAAGTGGGGGCAAGTTGCTCACAAAGTCCTCTACCTCTGACAAGTTTTGTGATGCAGATGCTAACATTAAATTCCATTACTTTTGTGATCCACCCTGCTCTTTTCTCACTCAGATCTTTGTTTAATAGAAATTCCTTCACACTCGGGTGCGCAGCTAGAATATGAATTTTGTTGTTTGAAACTAGAGGCTTAAACCTCTTTAGGCTTCTGATCATAGCGAGAATATGCTTCTCAAAAAATGTATATTTTTCTTCATAATCAGCAAGTACTTGACTAAAGAAAGCTATTGGCTGCTCTAAATTATCACTATTTTTTTGAACAAGCATAGCAGAAAGTGAACTAATGCTTCCAAAAGCATACAAAAAGAAGTCTTTAGAGAAATCAGGATTTACCAGTGTTGGGGCTGATGCTAAAGCCTCCTTGATTTCTTCAAAACTACGTCTTGCTCCTCTAGTCCAATTGAAAATTGCATTCTTTATTAGCATGGCAGTCAAAGGTTGTAATAATTTTGCAACATCGGGAATGAACCTTCTTAAAAAGTTGATTCTCCCTAAAAAGCTCTGCAATCCTTTCTTGTGATTGGGTAATGGTAGCTCCGGTATAGCTTTAACTCTTTCAGGATCAATGGTAACTCCATCTTTTGATACTATATGGCCTAACAATTTACCTTCATGAACTGCAAAAATACTCTTTTTCGGATTGAGGGATATTCCATATTCTCTCCATTTTTCAAAAACTTGCTTGAGATGTGACAAGTGTTCATCTGCATTCTTTGAATATACAGTTATGTCATCTAAGTAAACCAACAGAAACTTTTGAATTAAATTCTGGAATGCCATATCCATGGCACGCTGTAAGGTGGCACCAACATTTGATAAACCCAAAGGCATTCTTTTGTAGGCCATGTTGTGACCTTTTTCACACATCGCCCCATTGCAAATGGGGACCCCCTAATTTTGGCTTTGCTTTTGGGTTGTTTTGTCGTTGTCTCTCTTTTCTACTGTCTGTCTTTCCGGGGATGTGCCCATCTTTGAGCTTGAATTGAAATTTTGGCTAAGTCTGAGAATTAGGGTTTTGAACTCTCCAGCCGATTTAAAATTGAATGAAGTAATCCAGTTGAAATCTAACCTTGGCATTGCTGTCAGTATACTTCCAGCAGGTTTCCAACTCAATTTCAATGAAATCTAGCAACTTACTATTTTTAGTAAGTGTGCAATTCAAAGCGTTCCTTCAGCATTCTTGAAGTTTTAACAATCACACTACATCCAGAGCACATCAAGCTACTCGCGTGCAAAATTTGAGCAAAAATAGACAACTTACTATTTTTAGTTCAGCTTCCAAAGTAGATTTCAGGGTTTATATGAAGAGTTTTTTAGTGCATGTCTGAGGATTCCTCCTGGGTTTTCTGAGACCTTCGCGATGGTATAACATGCAAAGCGAGATAATAACTTTCAGAGTCCAGCCTTTCAAGGCTATTTTTAGGGTTTGCATGTCAGGGTTTCCTTTGCATGTCTGATGATTCCTTGTGGGTTTTCCGAGAGCTTCGCGATGATGTGACATGCAAAGCAAGATAATCACTTCTTCAACAACTTGCTATTTTTAGCAGATGCACTTTGACAGCCACTTCCCAACGCATCAGAATCACAAACAGAATAGAGTGCAATAGAAATGGAGTCAAATAGAGGTCATCTGATGTGCATGCAAGTCAGATTAGAGTTTCCAGCTTTAAGACCCAAAAAGAGGGGTAAAAAGTCAGAATTTCCAAAAACTGGTGTATCCCACTACGATCAACATCTTTCAAGCTATCCACCGATAAAATTTGAAGGAAAATAGAGCACTTACTATTTATAGTAAGGCATTCCAGAAATTGGCTAAAAATAGTAAATCAACAGTAGGCGCCAGTGTCAACAGGCAAGTCACATGGTGAGGAGCACGTCATTCGAATTTCAAGTCAAACGGAGTGGTGGAGGTCTCAGAAACGAATAGTTACTATAAATAGTAAACCACCTTCAGAAATGTGCTATTTTTAGCAAGTCAGCTCAGGATGGCAGTGTGAACAGGCTAAGTGGGTCATGAGGATCCTGTGGTTAAAATTTCAAATCAATCTGAGCTTCAGAAGTATGGAAATCAGAGGACTTACTATAAATAGCAGGACAGGGAGAAGTTGACAGAAGGTTAAAAAATTGTCTAAGTCTAGAACTTCATCCTACTCCCTAGGCCAAATACGCCCATTTTCAGCTGGAAGTCAGGAAAAATGGCTAAGTGATGAAGTAAATCCACCTCCTACCCTCAGATGCGCCCAAGCTAAAGATGCAGCTAGAGACCTTGAGAAAAATGCAAAGTGTTGAACTTCTTACAGGACCTTGAAAATGCACCCAGCTTGCCTTCAAAATGATAAAAAAAAATTTCTAAGTGAAAAATATCCTTCACCACCTCTCATTTGCACCCTCACCTCAGGTCAAGCATAAAAAAATTTTAAGTTAAAATTTTTCATCCACCTCCATAGGTGAAATGCGCCCACTTCAAGCTAATAGCATGCAAAAAGTTTCTAAGTGTTGGTGCCTTATCCTCCACCCTAGGCCAAATGCGCCCTCTTCAACAAGTCAAGGTGATTCAAATATTCTAAGTAAGAGTTTTATCCTTCTTCACATGCTAAATGCGCCCATGCTGGAAGAAGCAGGGTCAAAGGTCAAAGGGCGTTGGAAGCTCATCCTTCACTACATGCAAAATGCGCCCTCACAAGCAAGATGCTAGAAAAATATTCTAGTGCATAAATCTATTCACCCCCTCAAATGCGCCAAGTTTAGAAGGAGCTCAAAGAGAAGTCAAAAGGGAAGTCAAAGATGCTTATCCTCCTATGGAAAAATGCACCCATGCAAAGACAAGGAAGAAGACAAAATTTTGGAATCCACCTCACTATAAGAAATGCACCCAAGATTAGCAAGGCAGAAAAGTCAAAGCAAAGGTGGTGTTGAAGTTTCATTCTCCCTCATACATGATATGTGCCCAGCCTAGCTAAGAAGAAGATGGCATTATAAAATATATCCACCTCCAAGGGTCAAATGCACCCTCCTCACAAAGCAAGGTGTTTAAAAAATTTTCTAAGTATGAAATGCTTAACCTCATCCTATGCCAAAATGGGCTCAAGCTAAGGAAGAGAGTCAACAAGTCAAAGGGCATTTGAAGCTTGTCCTCTTGCTACCTCTATATGCGCCATGTAAAGAGTAAGTGTGAAGGTGAAAATAGAGAGTTACCAAGGATTTGGAGTTAATTCCCTTTAATATGCTAGATGCGCCAAGAAGTAAGATGAAGGTAGTTGCCTAGGCATGGGAATAATGTCCTCTTCAAGTGTGAAATGTGCCCTAGGAGAGTTGAGTATGTTGGGCGTGGGAATTTAAAAAGAAATATATCCCTCATGGAATGTAAGATGTGCCCAGGGCATTCAAGAAAGAAAATTTTTCTAAGTGAGTCGAAACAATAAAAAATTTCTCACCACAGGAAGTTGATTTGAAGATGAAATAAAAATTTTCTAAAGAAAAAATTCAAAAAGTGCTAAGTGATTTGCATTTTTTTTCTAAGGCACAAAATTTTCTTCCTTTAAAAAAAAAATATGCCTAGACTTGGAGTGATGAAATTTCCTGAGAGATGAATAAAATTGTCGGAGATGAAGTCAGATGATGTCAACTTCACAGGGTTGATAAAAATTTTCAAGTCAGAGCAACAAGAAATGCTCACAGATGTGAAGAACGGGATTAAATTTGTTGAAAATTATTTTTCTAAGGTTCAAAATTCAAGAAAATCAAATGAACCCATTCGTTGTATACCCATGAATTCGACAAGTTCTGAAGAAAATTTTCTTCTGGTTATTGTTGTGACCTTTTTCACACATCGCCCCATTCAAGATGGGGACCCCCTAAATTTTTTGCTCCATTCTAGTCTTTTGGCTTGGGTTTTTCTCTCTCTCTCTCTCTCTCGCTCTGTCTCTTTTCTGATGTCTGCCTTTCGAGGGTTGCCCCCGTTAGTGAATTTAAGCGAAGATTGAACAAGTCTGAGAATTAGGGTTTCATCTTTCCTGGTCAGTCCAAGGTTGAACAAAGTGAATTAATTGAAAATTGAACTTAATGTTGTTGTCAGTGTGCTTCTAGCAGGCTCTTAGCAAATTTTCATCTGATTTTGAGTACTTACTATTTTTAGTAAGTGTGCAATTACAGGCAATTCGCCAGCATTTTTGAGATTCTGACAGTCACACTGCATTTAGAGCACATCAGGCTGCTTGCATGCAAAATTTGAGCGAAAAGAGACAACTTACTATTTTTAGCAGTCCAACTTCTGAAGCAAATTTTAGGGTTCAGATGCAGAGTTTTTCTTTGCATGTCTGGATATTCCTTCTGGGTTTTTCGAGACCTTCGCAATGGTGTAACATGCAAAACGAGATGACAACTTTCAGAATTCAATCTTCCGAGGCTATTTTTAGGGTTTGCATGTCATGGTTTCTTTTGCATGTCGGATGATTCCTGGTGGGTTTTTTGAGAGCTTCGCGATGGTGTGACATGCAAACGGAGATAACCACTCAGTAAGGAACTTACTATTTTTAGCAGGTGTATCCCGACAGCCACTTCCCAGTAGTTCAAAATCACGAGTTGATCGCAGTTCCACAAAAACGAAGAGAAACAGAGATCATTTGATATGCATGTAGAGAAAATTAGGATTTCCAGCTTCAGGACCTAAAAAGAAGGGCAAAAAGTTAGAATTTTTGAAAACCGGTGCAAACCACCGCGATCAGCATCCTTCAGGCTATCTGCTGGTAAAATTTCAAGTCAAACAGAGCACTTACTATTTATAGTAAGTCAATTTGGAAATTGGATAAAAATAGTAAATCAGGTGCATGCATCAACGTCAGCAGTAAGGTCACGTGGTGAGGAGTGCCTCATTCAAATTTCAAGTCGATCGGAGTAGTGGGGCTATCAGAAACAAGCAGTTACTATTTATAGTAAACCACCTTCAGAAATGGGCTAAAAATAGCAGGTCAGCTAAAAATGGCAGTGTCGACAGGGCAACAAGGTTATGAGGATGCAGTGTGCAAAATTTCAAGTCATTCCGGGCTTCAGAGATACAAAATTCAAAGGACTTACTATAAATAGCAGGGCATGAAGGCTGGCAAAAATGAAGAAAAAATTCTAAGTCTGGAACTTCATCCAGTATACATGGTGAAATGCGCCCAGTTGATGAGGAGGCATAAAAAAATTCTAAGTTTGAAGTTCGTCCAATACACAGGCCTAAAGGCACCAAGTTTGAAAAGGGTCAAAGGAGGTCAATGCCTTTTCATCCCTCTGCCTAGCCCAAATGCGCCTTCAAGCATATGCCAAGCACGAAAAAATTTCTAAGTATGAGTTCATCCTTCAGCAGGGGCAAAATGCGCCCAAAGCACTAGTGGTCAAAGGAAAGTCAACATTTTTTATCCTATAGGCATGGAAAAATGTGCCCAACTTGAAGAAGGGAAATGGTTAAAAAAATTTCTAAGTGTAGATATCTGCCACCCCCCTCCAAATTGCAAGTTCATCCTTCTCAGGGGGTAAAATGCACCCAAGTTGCAAGAAGGTCAAAGCAAAGTCAACGTTCTTCATCCTCCTCAAGGGGAAAAATGCACCCAAATACATGCATGTAAAGACAAAAACGGAAGTTGAAGGGTCACTTCAAGGCGTTTGAAAAGTTTATCCACCAGCTAGGCTAAAATGCGCCCAAGGATGAGTGAAAGTCAACGAGTCAACAAATTTCATCCTCCTCAGGGTCTAAAACGTGCTCAAGTTAGAAGAGAGTCAAAAGGTCAAAGGAAGTTCATCCTCCTCACCCTCCTAAATGCGCCCAAAAAAGCTCAAGTGAAGACAAAAGAGTGGAATACGAAGAGTCATCCTCCTGGCATGTCTAAATGCGCCCAAGTTAGGATGGTAAAAGGTGAATGGAGGTGGTAAATAAGGTGAAAAATATTGCCAAGGCATGGTGAAAGGTGGTGAATGCTAGGCGTTATCCTCCATCAAGTGTAAAATGCGCCCAAGGTGGTGGGTGTTGGAGAATTTCCTAAGGCGTGTGAGGTGGTAGAAGTAAAATGCTAAGGCATGGTTTCAAATTTCTTCTAAGTGATAAGCGCCCAAGATGATATGTGCGAGAAAATATTTCAAGGTGTGATTTTAAAATGTCAAGTATGTTATGCGCCTAGAAGGGTGAAATAAAATGTGAAGTAAAGCAACTTGCTAGGTGATGAGAAATTTTCAAGATAAATATCTTCCTTCAAACACAAAATGTGCCTAAGATGTTGAGTGAAGATAAAATAAAATATTTCTAGGCGTTAGAATTTTAAATAAAATTGCCTTGTGAAGTAAAATGCAAATGGTGAACGAGAAATAAATTGTGCTAGGCGTGAATAAAAAAATTTTCTGAATGAAGTTGATAAGATTTCCTCCACTGGCGAATGAAACAAAATTTTCTAAGGCAAATTTTCAAAATACAAGATGATTTGAAAATTTTCTAAGGCAAAAATATTTTCTCCTTAGAAAATACGCCTAGAACTCAAGGTGGCGAAATTTTTCTTCGTGAGGCCCGAGCAAATTTTCTCAGTAGTGAAGTCAGAGGTGGATGATAATGCAGGATGAATTCAAGTTCTTCAAATTGGAGCAACACAGGATGATCACAGGCGAAGAATGGATTTGATAAAATAATATTTTCTAAGGTTCAAAATTGAAAATTAAATGAACCTATTCATTGGGTACCCATTGATTCGAAGCATTCTGAAGAAAATTCTCTTCTGGGTACTGAACATTTGCGATGATAGATGGATTTCCAAGTCTTCCACACTTTGCCAACACCTTTTCAGTGAAGAATTTAATCAGTGCTCAAATTGTGAATTTTCCTAAGGGGAAAATTTAAAATTCTCTACGGCAGAGTGAATGAAATGTATTTTCGAAATAAATGTCTCCGAGTGATGAATTTGAGGTAAGTTGCCTAGATGATTTTGATTGAATTCTTCAGTGATGAATCTTCCAGAGCAGAGGAGAAGTTAAATTCGAAATTCAAGTGATAGATTTCCGACTGGTGAGTTAAAAAGTTGAATTTAAATTAATTTTTTTTTTTGAAAATAAATTCAAAGATGCCAGTCAAAGTCAAGTTTCTAGAAGAGCAAGATTCCTGACGTCGAGAGACAAGTGTCAGAAATTCCAGAGAGGGAAAATTCGAATTCTTGAAATGGAGTAGTGGAAATTAAATGTACTGGCTAAAATTGGCTCCTTCTAGAATTCGATTTTGGCTATAAAGTGAAGAGGTTTCTCACTTATTTTTCACAACTGGTGAATTCGATTTGCTTTGAGTATTGACATTGCAGTGAGTTGCTGAAGACTGAGTGTTGCTGAGGCTTGAAGAGTTTGAATTTTTTTTGCTAAGTCTAAAGTTGTTGAGACTGCTGGAAGGACGCCTTGAGTTGGAGTGCAAGTGTGGGAAGTTCGAATATTGCTGAAGTCAGGAGGGGCGCACTTGCTATTTTCTGAAGTTGAAACTTGAAGTTGCCAGTGATAAGAGGGACGCCTTGAAGTGAAGTGAATTGCTAAGAGTTTTCAAAGTTCAAATTGCTGATTGCTGATGTGAAATACGAAGTCATAAAAGTTCAAACTGCTGATTAAGAAGTGAAGTGAAGTCACTAAAGTCCACTTAGAAATATGTTCTAAGTGTTGAAGTTCAAATTTATTGAAGAAGAAGAAGCTAAGGTTTGCAAATTGGAAATGTTCTTGAAGTCGACTACAGCCCCTACACAATGTCTTATTTTTATAAATTAAATTGCTGATGAATGTTATTGTTTGCAGATGGCTGAGGCAAGGGCGACTGGCAAGGACAATGGTGCATCCAGGCAAGCTGTGATCAAGAAGTTGAGTAGGACATTCATGCCAGAATCAAAATTTATTTCAAAGTTGGGCAAGCTAACAGACACCAACTTGGGCTCCGTCAACCTAGAGACCTTCAAGAACAAAATGCTGGGCATTGGAAGTCATCGACCTTCGACCACTTCACACAATATTATTCGAAGTGGGTTATATGTAGCTGCTGGTTTCCCACCAGCCATTAAGTGCTCGAAGCTGATGATGGAGTGTGCTAATTACTACGAGAAGGATCACCGGTCGATCATGTCATCAGATGGCCAAGTGCTTGCCAATCTTACTTCGACAGCCATTGGTGAAGCTTTCGAGATCTCGGTGCACAGGAGCATGATTTATAAATCCAGGGAATGAGCTGAGCGGATGTATGCTTCTACTTTTGAGCGGTGCATGGAGATAATTAACACCCACTAGATGAGTACTCCCAAGCCTTCTCGAACGAAGTTTCCCAAGCAGATCATAGCGGAGGATTTGAAACAAGAATATTGTGATCTTATCATGATGTTGAGCAGGGTTGGTGGTTGTTCACAATCATTCATCTTTGAGCCTTGGATGTTTTACTACATCAATCTCGTGCTAGAAGGGAAGGACTATGTCAATTGGGTCGAGATGATAAGTGATAATTTACATGAGCAGCTCCTGAGCTTGAGGAGAACGAAGACCTTTTATATGAGCTCCTATCTCATCTATATGTTGGCACGGATGACAAAGTACAGGGGGATCTCTTACAAGGAACCTGTCGGTTATGGCTCCCACCAGTTTAAGATCTTTGATGCCTGTCCACAGTTGCATTTGACGAGCACAACTCACTACAAGCGTGTCAACGATTCCTTCACCATGTACATCACGAGACTGCTCTAGGAGCAGTTACATCATCAAATCTCGAGGGATGCCCAAGAACTAATTGAAAGGTATGGGTGCTGGTTCATACAGTTTCTGAGATTTTCTTACATTAGGCTACAAGGTTTTTCATCGTACCCATATAGGCTTCCTAAGTACCCAACAGATAGAGTTTTAATGCTAGATATATCTAGGAAATTGCTTACCTTTGATAAAATTCAAAAGAAAAAGAAGGGAGGGGTAGAATTTCCAGTTGTCATGGGCAACTCGGATGAGGTGTGTCCCTCAATACAGGTAGTTAGAGAGGCTGAAAGTGAACTTCAATTTTATCATTTCTCATACCACACTAGCCGACAGCACTACGACCCACATCATAACATCAAATGGGTACTGTCAGAGGAGTTTAAACATAAGGCCACCATTGAGGATTATTGGGCTGACGCAACCGATGAGATTGAAGTAAGGAAAAGGATGTTTTCTCGGTTGCCCATTACCTTGATCAGGGAGTGTGAAGTTGTGCCGGTTCCAGACCAGGTGAACGAGGATATGGACGTTGTCCATCTGGATTATGCAGCAGTAAGAGATACTCCACTTCCACCTCCCGATTGGTTAGAGCCTGAGGTTGCAGATTTAGATACTCTCTCTATCCCAGTCATGACATTTACTAGGGCATGGGTTGATAGGCGTGTAAACAGGTTGAAGAGTAGGTCAATTTCTTTGACTTATAATTTGATGGGAGATCATAGGATGCCCACCACCGGTAGAAAGAAACAGATTACACGAGGTCCAGAGTCTAGAAAGAAGGAGATAGTTCGACAGGAGCCTACTCAGCCAGAGCCTCCACAAGTTATAGTTGCATCACTATTGGAGACACGTTCTCCAAGCATATAGGAGGTCTCTTTATTTGCTGATCAGAGGATTGCATTGAATCAGGTGCAAGAGGTACAGGATAATATTCAGCCTCCATAGAGAGAGTCAGTTGGCCAGAGTGTCAACGCGCCTACTAGTGTTGATCAGCAGGATGATGAGGGGACTATTACTGACCCTCAGCTTCAGCAGGAGTTAGAGGTGGCTATGAATGATGATGATGATATAGTGTCAGGGGACACTCAGCCACTTGAGGATGATGAGCCTCGCCAGAATGATGAAGAAGTTGAACAAGTTCGAGAGGTAGAGGCACAAGAGCAGCAGCCCTTTGATATATAGTATGATGTGCCTGATTGGCTTAAGGATAGAATGAGAAGAAGCCCCAGTGAGGAGATTGATCCAGCAGTTGAGATGGAAGAGTTTTTGAACAGGATCAGTGCACCTCCACAGAAGAAGAAAGCAAGAAATTTTTTGAAGATATCCACAGATGAAGATGGCTCTCGCACCCTTCATGTTGTCGTGCCTCAAGTTGATTGTGACCGAAATGAAGCAGTGCCTTAGAATTATGTGGTCACGACTCTTGATTTGGGATGCCTTACTAGTGCACAGATTGTAGAGGAGTGTGATAACTCCTATCTTGCCCTCAAAGACATATTATTCAAGAAGGAAGGAAAATACAAAAGGTTGAAAAGAGAACACAAGGCCTTAATTGGATATGTACAACAGTTGTCTCATTCTCGAGGGCAGGATATTCCAGTTATAGAGCCTCCAGCAGAAATTCCCAGGGAGTCAATCAGTGGCTTGGTAGAGTTGGGAAAAATGGCACAGGAAGCAGACAAGTGGGTCACAGGAGTTCGTGCTGAGACTGAGAAGTTTATGGAGGACCTTGCTTTTGCTTTTCAGTAGGCCTCTAGTATTTTGACACGGATGGAGGCAGTGGATCATGCTTGGGGTGATGCTTCTATCTATCAGAGTAGAGTAATTCAGCGTCTTGAGGCATTGAGGCATGTTCCATTACGATTGCTGATTGATGGAGGTGTCATTCAGGAGAATGACAGGTACGACTTCTCTAGATGGTATTCTTCAGCAATCATAGGACGTGGCTTCTTCGACGCAGCATAGGTGGATTCAGCCAGGATACATAAGGCTATGGCCAATATCATCGAGGGAGTTTATAATACTTTCGAGGCCATATTTTCTAGGCAGTTGAATCCAGATGAAGTTAATGTTGATAATTTGAGGGGTTTGTTGGTGCCTTTCTTTTCTGATGTTAAGACCTTTGTACAAGATGATTTCGAGAATACTTGTACTTTCTTCACCTTGATTCAGAACATGTAGGACTCCTTGATTGCTTGGAGAAAATCTTGTACAAGGCATGAGCATTCAGTCACAGTGTTAGAGTTTCAGTTAAATTGTGTTCCACCCATTTCAGTTTAGGAGGTTGAGGCTGTGCTTGGCAGATTTGTTGAGTTAGCAGTTAGAGAGAAGGCAAATGGGAATGCACTACTGGACGAAGATCTTCTAGAAGACTGAATATGGGCATTTATTACATTTACTATTTTTGGGAGTGAGTGGGAATCTTTGATTCATTTAATGTACCACTCCCCATTCTGGCAGTTTTTAGGGTTAGGGCTGAGGTGGCATGATTATGGCCACTCTATTAATTGTAACCCTAGTCATCTTTTGGGACTTGGCTAGCTATATAAAGGGGGAGTCCCCCTCATTTGTAATTCATTAGATTAGAATCAGATATCAGATCTTAGCAATAGAGCTAGGAAGTAGAGCATAGTAGAGCATTGTAGAAATTTTGCATATTGGAGAAGAAAGAAAGTTTTCCCTTTGAAAACTTTTGTGGAGATTGTTGTGTAACACTTTTCATGATAATAGATCTTTTCATTGATGGTGGAATTCGTCTTGTCATGAATAGCTAGCAAGGTCTCTTCTTCCTTTCGTATCCAAGTAGCGTAATTTTCATGCAAGTAGTTTACTTTGATGTGTGGTGGTTTTATTGAGGTAGCTTCACTTTATTCCATACCACTAGCAGCTTGTTGATGATAAGTTCGCCTTGTGTGGTCGACTGGAAATTATCTTGAGTTTAACTTCAATTGTGATTTGTATACTTATATGTGTCATTGTGATGGTGTACATATGCTAAGTCATAATTTGAACATCATTTGCTATCCCCTTGAAGATTGCACTGATTTTGTTGAAGCTGTCCGACGTGAGGCTAGGCAAAATTTGGTTGAAGTCTGCCAAAATTGAGCTCCACATATCCTGCATTTAGAATATAACATAAGTTTCTTAGGCCCTACACTCTTTACTTCCACATATTTCTGATTAGTTTTAGGAAAATGAACTATATTGCCAAATCATACAGGCAAGAATCCCCTTCAAAGCATACATTGACTATTAATTGCAAGAACCCCAAACAATTGTGTAAGTCCCCTCGTAAGAACATAGAAAAACACATCAACCAAACTGAGCCTATTCGCATTAAAGGAACCTTGGAGTTGAAAACATGATCTTACTCACAATCTTAGCATGTTGAATACTTTGTTCAAGAGGGAATAGGGTATCCGTTGGGAAACTTTGTTCCGCTGTTTGGTGTGGTCACAAAAAACACATCAACAGGTATTTAAGATCTTCGACAAGGAGTTGATTTTAAAGTCTTCTGCACTTCGCCAAGGCTTTCGGGATGAAGAATTTAATCGGCACTTGAATTATGAATTTTCCTAAGGGAAAATTTAAAATTTTCTAAGGCTAATTGAATAAAATGTGTTTTCAAGATAAAAGGTTTTTTGCCTAGATGACTTTGATTGGATTTTTCATAGGATGAATTTTCCAGAGTCGAAGATGAATAATCCGGGTTGTCAATGCCTCAGTCGGAAAAGTGAATTTCTTAAAGTTAATGTTGTCAAAAGATGATATGCCCTTGAGGAAGATGAAATTTGGCTAAGGCATGAAGAATTTGAACGCAAAGTTGGCTAGTGAAGACGATGAACCCTTGGAAGTCAAAGCATGAAAATCAGGTAAGTAAGTGAAGCTTTTTTTACTATGAAGTGTTTTGATGCTCTTCTTTTTATCTGTTTTGCAAGATGAATGTCAAGGCTAGAGCACGAGGACTTGAAGTGATAAAGCAAGTACTTCATGACTACATTTCAACCTCGAAGGAAGAAAAGTTGCCAAAAAGTGGCTAAGTGTTGAGACTTAGTATGTGCCTAGCTCAAGTGACAAAGAAGAAATATTTTCAAAGATTAGGATGGAGGAAAAATGGAAACCCAAGCAATTCAAAGTTGAAGAACAAAATCAAGAAGAAAATCATTGTCGAGTAGAAGAATGAAGTTGCAATCTTGGAATGAAGATGTGCATGCCATGCTAGAAATTGAAGCTATTTCATCATTTCTGCAGTCAAGAACAAGAACAATGTGAACGTATATCAAAACAGGAATCTTCTAGAAGATGATGGACATTAATGGGTCATTTATTACCCCACTCCTCTTGGTGACGATTTTTAGGGTGAATCTTGTTTAGGGCTGAGGTGGCACAATATGGGCCATCCAGCCGATTGTAATCTAAGCCATCTATTGGACTTGGCCAGCTATAAAAGGGGCATCCCCCCTCATTTGTATCTCATTAGAAATTAAAATAGACATTAAGTAGACAGTAGAGATTAGAATAGAGAGATAGCTAGGTGATAGCTTGGAGGTAGTTTAGTATAGATTGATAGTGTAGTTGAAGAAGAAGGAAAGTTTTCCTTTGAAAAATTTTGCAAGAGATTGTTGTATAAAACTTTCATAATAAAAGATCTTTTCATTGATGGTGAAATTCGTCTTTGTTATGGATAGCTAGCGAGGTTTCTTCATCCCTTCTACTTCAAGTAGTGTAGAGTAGTGTAATTTCATTTTTATGCAAGTAGATGTTAGCTGTGGAATGTGGTGTTTGATCTAAGCAAGCTTCGTTTATCCATACCACTAGCGTGCTCACTAATGGTGTGCTTGCCTTGTGTGGTCAATTGGAAATGTTGTGGGCCTAACTTCAATCATAGTTTGAATGATGGTATGCATCATTGTGATGGTATCTTCATGTCAAGTGGTGGTTTGAACATCTTTAGTCATCTCCCTTGAAGATTACACTGACTCAATGGAAGCTGTCCGAGGTGAGGCAAAGCGAAGTTTGGTTGAAGTTTGCTGAAGTTGAGCTCCATATCCCACACTTAGAGTAGATTTAGACTCTCTAAACCCTGCAACCCCTTTAAATTCAGTACTTTCTGGTTAGAATAGGAAACTTTTGCTTCATTGATAAATCTGTTGAGTTGTGAAAACCCCTTCCTCTGCTGTTGAAAAATTCCATAAGTCCCCTTGAAATACTAGCAAATCACATTGAGCCAACTGAGACTATTCGTATTGAAGGAACCTTGGAGTTGAATGCACGAACTCTCTCACAATCTTAGCGTGCTGGATACTTTAATCAAGAGAGAATAAGGTAGCCGTTGGTGACTTTATTCTGCATTGGTGCAGTCACGAAAAACACATCAATAGGCCATAGTGCCCCATTTTGTTGTAAATGTTGTTTTATATTGATCCTCCTCTTTGACTAGAATCTGGTTATAACCAGAATATCCATCCAGAAGAGAAAACCTTTCTGATCTAGAAAAAGCTTGAAGAATTTGTTCCATAGACGGTAAGGGGTAATGATCCTTCAGGGATGCTCTGTTAAGGTCTCTAAAATCTACACATAATCTTATCTCACCGTTCTTTTTCTAACCAGAACAAGGTTAGAAACCCAGGATGTGTGTTTAATTGGAAACATAATACCCCCCTCTACCAACTTGGCCAGCTCTTTAATCATCAAAGGTTCAAGCTTGGGGTTCAATGGTCTCTACTTTTGTCTAACAAGCTTGACACAAAGTTCTAACTCAATTGTATGTTGTGCAACATGAGGATCAAACCCTCTTAAATCAAAATATTGCCAAGCAAAAACATCATGATACTCTTGGCACAAAACAATGAAAGCTCTCTTATCCTCATCTGAACAAATTTTGCCTAATTTGAGAAGCTTACCTTTAAAGATTTCAACTTCCTCATAATGTTCTTCTTTCACTTGGATGCCAACTTTGTTCTTCTTAAGCTGATCATCAAAATTAAATATGGATTCCAAGGTAACCAGCCCTTTGGGAAGTTTATTGGTCTTCAACTGTATCACTTGATCATCATACTGTTGTTTAATCTTTTCCTGGTTTACCACAGAAAATTGGTCTTCTTGGAGCAAGAAGGTTAAAATATGTTCATCATTTTCAAATACCTACCAGTTAATGTTGTTGTCAGGAATTGACGGCCTGATAACTACCTTAACATATTGTTGTACTTTGTCCTTTTTAATATCACCTGGTATGTCAAAATGTGCTCCAATTGCTGCAAGTCTGTCAGCATGCTTATTCTAATTTCATGGAATAGAAATTAGATTGAAGGCATTACACTCTTCAATTATGTTCCATACTCTATTTATGTAAGACTTCAAAGCATCATTTTTGGCAACATTCAGCCCCCTGATCTGATTAACTATCAGTTCATTGTCTCCATAGACCTTCAAACAGTCAATCCCTCTTTTCCTTGCCCACTCAAGGCCTTGAATGAGTCCCTCATACTCAACACTGTTGTTAGAACATGCAAAAGAAAAATGAAAGGCTGAAAAATACTTATCACCCTGTGGAGAAATCAGCATTGCACCTCCACTTGCTCCATTCTTGCTTATGGAACCATCAAAAAACATTTCCCAAAGTCCACTTTGCTGTTGCAACAACTGATATGTACCCTTTTCAAGGTTTGGGATCTCCGCATCAGGTTCAAGCATCACATAATTACCCATTCCAGCATCTTGAATAAGATCTACAGGACTGTCCCACACATTTTCAGCCACCCACTCATGTAGAAGCACATTAGGAACGACTTCTGATTGAAGCTCTTGAGCAGCAGCTAGTTCACTATCAGAAAAAATGACACAATTTGTGTCTGCAGTAGTAGGAACAGTGTTGATAGGACTTGGGTTATATGGCTCAATGTGGTCTTTAGCCAATTTTCAGATTTAATAGTGACTTTGGTTCCATATCTGGTTCTAAACAACATATGCGACCAGCCAGCTGAAACATAACCACCTATCTTAGCACCCAATGTATTAACCAAAGTACCATCCAATTAAATCACTCCTTTCTCTAAAGGCTGATACTTCAATCCAAGTTTGTCAGCAATTTGCTTTGGCATCACTGAGCTACTAGCTCCACTGTCTACCATATAGTTATGAACTAACTTATCACCTATGATTACTGACACGTAAAATGGAGGTGGTTTAACTTCTTTTCCTGTCTCTTTGTTGGGCTGTTTATCATTTCCTTGAGTATTATTTGTTAACACAGTTCTAACTTGACCTATTGGAGACTCAGATTCATCCAACACTTTAAAATTTGACAAAGCTGAGTGTAACATATCTTTTTGACCTGGGATAGCTAATGAATCCCACATAGACATCATTACATTTGTATTTTTCATACTATCAAGAATGTTATAGGGTACAGCTAGGTTTAATTTATGATGTACCTTTATGCCAGCATGGTCAGCTTGCAAATGTGGCTGCTCCTTCACTAAGAGTTGCTGATTTCTCTACAATTGACGAGCCACTTGGGATGTAGATGGTTCTACAGCTGATGCTCTTCCTTTATCAGCTGTTTGATCAAGCTCAAAAGCTCTTTTCTTCGCCCTTGTGTTAGCTACAATTGAAGAATCATCTACATTCAATCCACAAAATTCTTCACCTTGCCAGTTAAGAATAGTGTAATTGGTAGGATGATCTTGGTGTTGTAGAGATGCATTATTGAATTCATTTTGCTGTGAACTTGAGGCATTATGTACCATAAGTGCCTGATTAATAAGTTTGTTTAAGCAAGTGGCTTGGTTATGAGGCTGGTTACAATGGTAGCACCACTCATAATCTGCTACTAAGTTATTCTAAATAGGGACAAGATCCTTGACTGCGCTAACAGGTGCTGGAGCATAAGCCTGAAAAGGTCTAGTATTTACACCCTGTCTTGGGCCCTGGTAATTGCCTTGATAAGCCTGTATATTACCTTGATATTGCTGTTGCTAACCTGAATTCTACTGTTGATAAGGCCTGCTATACGATTGCTACTTTTCCAAGCTTACAAGTTTATTACCAAAATTTTGTAATAAACTTTTGATCTCTTGTAACTCATTTGAAGATCTTGAAACATCAGCTTCTTGTGTTGAAGCAGTTGATACCACTAGAACAGGTGGCAAAGGTGCAAAAGGTGGTATTTGCAAGGGGATATTCGAATGAATATATGGGAATATAGGCATCGGTGGCCTAGGAACAAGTTTACCAGCTTGTATTAGACTGTTCTCAGCTCTGATTGCTATTTCAAATGCATCTGGTAGAGAAACACCCCCCATTGATTGTATCATAATAGCTATATCGTTGTTAAGGGCCTTCAAAAAGTACAAAAATGCATATTCTGGAGGTGGTCTCACTATTGTAGGAATCCTATCCCAAGTTATTTGAAATCTGAAATTGAAATCATTCATTTGCTCCTGAGGAGCCCTCTTAAGCGTAGTTAATTGTTTCAATAAAGACAAATTATCAGACCTGTCTTGAAATTATTTATGCAACTTGTCTCCAAATTCATCCCAAGTTGCGATTGAGCTGATTGCTAGGTCCCTATACCATTGCACAGTTCTTCCTTTCAGAAGCAACTAATAATCTCACAGCAACATCCTCTTGAGTTATGTGATGGACTCCGCATAACGAAGCCACATCTCACATGTGTTCAATCGGGGTAGTCTGATCTTCCCTAGTGAAAGTTGGAAAACTTTTCAAGGCTGCCATTGGAATGTCATTGTGTTGTGTCAAATTTAATGGACTACCTCCATTAAATGGCACAAAAGGCTGATTTATGGGAGCAGCCATTAGAAATGGATTTTTCTGCACTCCTGGTGAAACAAAGGTCAGGACAGCAGTCTAGAATCTCATAGATGGAGGAGTAGATTTGGTTCTTATAGAATAGATAAATGTTGTCCTTGACCTCTCTATTACCCTACCCTATTTTCTAGGTGGTGACAGTTGCAAATATTCATAAGGAACTAAGCTGCTCCTTGTCTGAACTCTTCTCATAAACTATAAAAGTGCTGATTCTAAATTTCTTCCTCTTTATGGAGTCGCCATGTATGTAGTAATGACTTCTGTAAAGTCTGAACTTGCTGATTGCATACCAAACCAACAGTATAACATGGAACCTGTTCCACCGGGCATGCCAAAAACTATTATCACTTCGATTTTGCACCCCTGTTGAATGTAAAATTCAACAATCCAGTGTAACATGGGATGACCTCTAAAGCTGTAGGTTTCTCGTAAATAGAGGTCAACCTCCGGAGAAGGCCAACTTCCTTTGTGTTATCACCTAACTACTGATCTTTGTATGAGGAAAGGGAGAAAGAGTGCATAAAATGAAAACTAAATCCTATGGTGATACACCGAACTAACAGGAATCATGAAGTAAAAAGATAACATACACTGGAAAAAGGATGATAGTTACTTCATCTACCCAACATAAATCTTGTGAAAGTTTATGCAAAAATTTATAAAAAGGTTTAATCTACATATAGATTTTAAGAGGGAAAATGAATTTCACAACTTTAAAATTTTAATGCAGACTTAGGAAAACATAGTTCAAAACTTGCATAATCTGTAAGAAGGAAGAAGGTACTATGAAAAAGACTAACACTGATCTTCCAAGTAATCTCTATATTCCAAATTCTAGAAGAGAGTTACAAAACATACATTAGCTAAGAAAGGATTGCTAAAATCACTTGCTCTCTAGAATGCATAATCCGAACTGCTTTACAAAGAGGCAAAAATGCCCTATATACCAAAAGAGTGTCGGCCCCTGCCTTAGGGTTACAAAATGAGTCGGTGCCTAGACACGTCATCCCTAGAAGCCTTTTTGGAATGAAGAATAATGGCATTAAATGTGCATACCCTCTGTCTATGTCAGTGAAAGATATCCTGCAGGCATGGATCCTAGATCTTTTACAACCATCGTCATTAACTCGCAGCCTCCAAATCCGCCATTAAGACACCATGTGTTTAGTCCTTGACCTTGAAAACCATTTCCGCTGAGCCGCTTTGAATGTTCTAGGGGGATCATCGTTCACATCCATCTACCTTTGCCAATAGACATCCCATCAGTCATTAAGACTCATGACTTTTCATCCTTTACACTTTCCTCTTGTTACAGATATTTTTGCAAGTTGATCTTTTTGTAAAGTGGCCTCAGGTGTTCTCAACATGTTTAACCCTTTAAAAATGGTAGGGATGGAGCCAAGATGAAACTGGAACCGAGACCGGAGTCAGAATGGGAACGGAAGCAAAAACAGACGAATCCTGATGAAATTGGGATCGGGACCAAATCTGACCCTAAAACTTTCTTCAAGTTTTAGGTTTGGATTCCAACCCGGTCCTGCCCCCGACAAAACTCAAAAGAAGATGAAGAAAAGGATGAGAAGGAAGAAAGACGAACGAGAGAAAGAACCCCCTAAAAAAATACAAGGAACAAAGGAAAAAGAACAAGTCTGGCAAAACCGGGACCGGGACGGAACCAGAACCTGAAACTTTGGAAAAGTTTTAGAGTCTGGTTCTAGTTCCGTGTCCATCAGAACAAAACCAAAGACGCGCAAGGCAAAACAAAAGAGGTGGAACCAAGACTAGGAACGGAATGAAACATAGAAACTGGAACTTTTCCATCGCTCGATTTCGGTTCGCGTCCCGGGTCCGACAAAACAAAGAAAACACCCAAACAACAAAAAAAAGAAAACAAGGTGGGATTGGAACCAAAACCGATCCTGGGTAAAACACAGTGAGGGCGAGGGCGGAAACAAATCTAACACTAAAACTTTCATTAAGTTTCAAGTTTGGATTTCATCCCAACCCTGCGTCCGACACCATACAAAGATGATGACCAAAGGACGAAAAAGGAAGATAAAAGAAGGGGAGAAAACACGCCATGACCAAAGAACAAAGAACAAAGGCAAGACAAACAAACAAGCCCAGCGGAACCGGGACCGGGATAGGATCCAAACCTGGAACTTCAGAAAAGTTCTAGTCCAGTCTCAGTTCCAGTTCCGCCCCCGACAGAACAAAAAGAAAAAGGGCACAAAGAAAACAAAATAGAAAAGGGGGAAAACAAGGTAAAGACATAAGATGAAGACCCACCCAAAAACTGAACACCTACACATTGGGCTCAACCCTTGTGGGAGCCACATTTAATTCACATGTCGAATTAGAAACATGATTTTTCCCCCGCTAAGCCCGTGGGTGAAAATTAGGTAACACTACCGGTGTGGATGCTATCGAGGTCCCTTGTGCTTCTGATGAAGGGAATATAGGGATTTCCTATTGGGGCACGTTTGGTGGGTTGGAAATGAGTACCTCCACCTCCTGCAACCCTACCTCTCCAGCCACTGAAAATTCATTTGTTCTCATCTCATCATCCTCATTAGACAACACCTCAATAGCCCCCTCCTCTGTGCTTAGTGTGTCACCATCCCCACTCTATTCTTCGTCTTTCTCATCATCATGCTCTTCTTCACTCAGCCTCGGTGGTGAACTATGTATCTGTCATCTCCTCTTGGCCGACAATACTGCCTATTGCATGTCATCTCCAATACTCTACATGCTGAGGTTGGCCCAATAGAATATGGTGGGCCATTCGTCTTCAATCTTCCCCAGCAGTTGTAGTCGGCTCTAATGACTAGTGAGCACCTGCCAATAAATTGCATCCAACAGTAGCCCTATGGCGTGTTGTGTCATGGGTGCTGTCATAATAGTGGTTTACAATTCCTGAGAGGAACAAATTTTAGCTGAAATCACATATTTTTAGAAAATATAATGATTTAAGCCTTAAAAAGTTCCATTTTAAGGATTCCAATTGAAGAAGGTTTGATCAATTCACCTTAGATCAAACCCCCTTGGATAGAACCTCGCTAGTTTTAAACCATACCTATAAATGCGTCTCCTTTACACTTATCAAAATGCTGATAAAAAATCACTTTTGATTTAGATTTTGGGGGATCAAATGAATTCATTTAAAATTTATTTCAAATGATTGTAGTATTCCTTAGAACAAGCTATCAATGAATATAATTTTAATATGTTTTGTTTTGTTATGTATTTGTTTTTAAGTTTTATTAAACATAGGTTTTCATTGAAAATGAATTTATTTGTTCTTCACATGTGGAAAAATAGAAGATTATCAAAAAAAATTGAAAAATATAAGTGCACCAGATATTGAAGTCCTTGATCCAACAAAAAAATTAAATTAAAATTTTGACATATACAAAAAAGTTACGCATTATACAATCGCTATGTCGAATTGTAATTCGTTTGACTTTGAAACTTGATTAAGGAAAAAATATTCAATAAAACTATCTAACCAAGTGGAAGCACTAGATATCAGAGTTACAAATCTAAATTTGAAAGAATTATAATTTTATCCTTAATGAAAAAAATTATGTGTTATACGGTGTGCGTCACTTTTTAAAAATGTTGTTTTCTGAAAAAATCTATTTTTGTGGGAGATGGAAAAAGAAGTGCAATTTGATTCCAAAATTTTGAAAAAAATATTTTTAGAATCTACAGACAAAATTTGATGAGACTCTAGTTTGCACCATCTTCAAATTCCTCACAGTTTAGCCGCTATAGGTGCCCGAATGTGAAGATTTAGTTAAAAATAATAATTTTAGTGTCCTGTTTGGCCAAAAATTGTAAACCACTATTATGGGATCACCCTCATGTAGAAGGCTTTGTGTTGAAGACACACGAAGTCCCTCATATGTTCTAAGAGCTTAGTCACCCAATTATACACAATGACAATAAACAATCCAATCATCCAGACTTTAATGTTGAATGCTCTGTTAGCACCTATGAGTCTGCTCTTAATCAAGTCTACCACACACTTTCACTCAGCATTACTAAGAAAGTTCTTTCGTAGCCCCCTTTTTCCGGCACCCCAAATGCTATCTCTCTTTTGCTATGTGAGGTTCAACTTGCAAACTCTCGCTACTAGAGCCTCCTTCTGCTTCATCAATTTTCCAGAAGGCTTTGTAGGAACAATACCCTAAGAAGGAATGCTGAAAACCGTCATGAATTCTGGGGCGCCCTACCATACTGTGACTTCATAGCCTCTATAATTGATTATTGATTTATAGCTGTGCCTATCATAGCCGGTTATGAACTGGCATAAATAAGGCTTAAACTCTTTGGCATTAAAAAATGGTAGTTGTGCTACCTTGTCTACCTATTCCCTTTCCAAGGCTTTCTTGAGTATGTGAATTTGATGCCAAGAGCCGCCATGAGTGACACTCTATGTTGTTGAGACTCTCCCATGCGATGGTCTCAGGTGTGACTGTGTCATCACTTCCTCTCGCCATGGCTGTGTTTCCTGCAATTTTTGGTCGGATGATTTGCAGCTTCTTGCCTTTGCTACTACTAGTTGCCATCTTCTTCTCTTGGCGATATTTATTCTCATGATAACACCAATGTGCTTTGGGCTCACAACACTTGCCCTCCAGGTTCAAATTGTCTGTGCTAAATACTAAGTGTTGACGGTTACAATAACTTTCTTCTTTTACTCTCCTTGGCAGTGTGTCCTCCTTCCTAGTTGGTGCACTTTGATTCCTTTTGCCCATATTCTTTGTTCTCACTCCTCTCTGTATGATTTCTCTTTTCCCTGGCTTTGGCAATTTGATTTTTTCTTTTGCCATTTCGTATGGCTTTTATATTGCTCTTGGTGATACTTCCCTTGATAAGTTGTATGGCCTTTTTAACCCTCTAGAATGGTATGACTGATTTTTTTTTCATGCCACTAGTCCCCACAAGTTGTACAGATCTTTTATTCCTCTAAAGTCATATCCCCTGAAGCCGTATAGACTCTAGGACTTCATATTTTCATATATCCCTTTTTAATTTAAGATTTCGTATGACCTTCAATTTAAAATTTTGTATGGCCTTCTCTTTGCTATGAACGGCCCTCAAATCAGACGTTCTTTGTGCGGCCTTTAGATTATGGCTGCTTCATCATGTTTCCAGCTAATACATCATATGTCCTTGATTTTCCATGGTACAGATTGTTTTCTAAATCATATGGTCTTTCTTTCCTTTGAATTTTCCACGAATTCGAACCCTTCTTGCCTTGCCTTTATAGTTTCTCCTTTCGACTTTATGCACTTCTCAAACCATACAATGTACAGAGTCCTCTTTGCCTATTTTGATTGGTATGCTAGCTTCTTTATTTTCTGAGTCACCTCTCCCTATCCTCGTACATCATATGAACTTAACTTGTTGCCTTCTCCTTGTGTCATCAAACTCCTATTTTTCCTTTTTCCATCTCACCCAAGCTCTCATACAGACCTTTTGTGTCGTATGATATATGCACTATCCTTGGAAAATTTTTGCTGAGTATTTATTTTCTCTATCGATTCTTTAAGTAATTGTGTGATTTGCTTTTTGATTAATCTCAAAACTTTGGAAATTTTAATATTCTTCACTTTATTGATCTTTTTCATATATTTTACTCCGTCTTGTTTACGAGTTTTTTATGACCACACCAACACAAAATAAAGTTTCCCAACGGATACTCTATCCTCTTTGAACAAAGTCTCCTGAATGCTAAGATTGCTAGAAAGGTCATGCATTTGACTCCAAGGTTCCTTCACGCAGTGGATAGTCTCAGTTAGCTCAATGTGATTTGCTGGTATTTCAAGGGGACTTACATAATTGTTCACTACAGAGAAAGGGGTTTCCAGATTCAAAGGATTTATCAGTGAGGCTCATATTTCCTAAACTAATTAGAAAGTACTAAATTTAAATGGCTGCAGGGATAGAAGATGCTATGATCTACTCTAAAGGTGAGATGTGGAGATCAACTTTCGTAGACTTCAACCGAGCTTTGCTTTGCCTTGCTTCGGACAACTTCCACAAAACCGGTGCAATTTTCAAAGGAGTAACCAAAGGTATTTAGATCATAATTCAACATGAAGACACTGCCACAACGATGCATACCAACATGTGAATCACAAACGAAGTTAAGTCCGCAATGTTTGAGCTGACCACACAAAGTGAATTCACCATCAACGAACACACTAGTGGTATGGATAGACAAAGCTTGCTCGAATCAAACACCACATTCCACAACTAGCATCTACTTGCATGAAATGAAATTTATTCTATTTAAGCTACTTTAAAAAAATGCTAAGTGATTTTGAAGGACGAAAAAGCCTTGCTAGCTACTCACAACAAAAGATGCAATCATCATCAATGAAAACTCTTTTTATTATGAGAGTGTTCACAACAACCTTTTACAAAGCATTCAATGAGAAAAATTTCCTTCCTCTTCAATCTATACTATGCTATCAAACTACGCTAAGCTAAGTTGCCTCTCTAATGCTCTCTATGTCTAATCTAATCTCTAATCTCCTAATGAGGTACAAATGAGGGGGATGCCCCTTTTATAGTTGGCCTAGTCCAATGGACAACTTGGATTACAATCAGATGAATCTCTTAGATCGAGCCACATAAGCCCTAACCCTAAAAATTGCCACCAAGAAGAGTGGGGTAATAAATAAGCAATTAATGTCCACCATCTTTCTAGAAGATTCTCATCTAGAGACGTGTTCTCATAGTCCCTGTCTCTGACTGAAAACTAGATCAATCTGATCATTACTATTTCTACTTCTTGAATCGGTATGGAAGGCACACTTTCAATCCAAACTCCAAGATGGTTACATTTTTCTCCCATTTGATGGCGAATTTCCTCCTTCCTGTCATTGCATCTTGAGTTGGGTGCATATTGGGTCTTCGAGAAGAAATTCCAACACTTAGCCATTTCTTCCAACATCTCCCTTCATGATTTTATCTCCTTTCAAGGTTGTAATATCATCTTGGACTATTTGCTTCATCACTTCAAGTCATCATGCTCTGGCCCCGACATTCATCCTACAAAACAGATAAAGAGAAGAGCATCAGAACACTTATAGTATAAATTCACTTTACTTACTTGATTCCCATGTTCTGATCTCAAAGGCCTGAGTGATCTAGTTCATCCTTTTCCTCTAGCAAACTTTGCCTCCTTCATATCCTTTCAACACCTATGTGCATTTAACAGTTGAGCAAAAAAATTTCGTGACTTAGCTTTTCTCCACCTCTTCCACTTTGCAAATGAGAGGATTTTATTCAATTTCCTCATACTTAGAACAATTTTCAATCATCAGACCTACCTATATGTGCATTTGATGTGTCCTGGGGATTTTGCATGCCTTAGAAGAATTTTACCCATTTGGGCCCTAGGAAATTTTATCTCCCCTTAGAAAATATTATCAATCACCAGCCCAACATCCATTTAACATCTGAAGGCAAGGCATAAAAATTTTCAAAATTTATTTCTTCTTTTTTCCTTAGAAAATTTTATTTCCTCTGCCTAGAAAATATCATCAATTGAGTGCCTAGTTGAAATCTCCATTTTAAAATCTCTAGTAAGGTGTGGAGAGTTTCAAATTATTCCCCTCAAAGAATATCCAAGACCCAGAAAAATATTTCCCCTCAAAAAATATTTTTCATGTGTACACTTTAAAGGGGGACATTTAATATTTGACCCTTGAAAATATGTCTTTTCAATGTTTATCATATCCCACATTCCTTGTCTTCATGGGTGTACTAGAGGGATTGAGATTTTCTTTCCACCACTTGAAAATATTTTTAAATCACCTTTTCTTGCCAAGGGCGCATTTAGGTGGTTCTCCTGCTAGTTTGTGCCTAAAAAAAAAAATTCACTAGCTCATCCAAGTTAGGCACATTTGACCCCTTGAGCTGTCTATTTCTTCAACACTTAGAAATATTTCACCCTCCTTGATGAGGATGCATTTAGACCCTTGAACTTTCACTTTGTTCATGCCTTAGAAGACTTTTCAAAACTTTCCTATGCCTTCTCCACCTTGGGCGCATATTGGAGGGGCTACTTCAAGTCTCAATCACTTATACAAATTTCCAGCTTCCATCTTGATGAAGGTGCATTTCAAATCCTATACTTTCATTTTATTCAGACTTAGCATACTTCTTGCACATCTTTTTAAGCTAGAGCACATTTGGGGTGGGCTACTTCCACTTTTCATATTTAGAAAATTTTCACCTTCATTTCCCCAACATGGGCACATTTTACTAGGGGAGCTTCCAGTTGCAAGAACTTAGAAAATTTTCTAGTTAACACATCATCTTGGGCGCATTTAACCCCATGTGCTTCCATTTTGAAACATTTAGAATTTTTTTTAACCCCCCAGCCATCATGGGTGCATTTGCTAGGTCAAGCCTCTACTTTGCAATCACTTAGAAAAATTTACTCCTCCCTTCTCCTTGATGGGCGCATATAGGAGGGGTACTTCCATTTCAACACTTAACAAAATTTCCAACCTTCTCACCTTGAAGTTTGGGCACATTTCATAGGTGGTGGAAGAATTTTCACCACTCAGAAACTTTTCCAAGCCTTCCATATTGCTAGGGTGCATTCAAGGGGATCTGTAGGAATTCCTAAACACTTAGAACATTTATCCATCTTCCTAAAGTAGACTTGGGCACATTTGATGGGCTAAGGAGGAATGTTCGTGCCTTCGCAATATTTTTCCTTAGCCACTTCACCTTGGGCACATTTAGGGGTATCTGTAGGAACTTTTCACCACTTAACATTTTCGTTAGCCTCCTTGAAGTTTGGGCACATTTGGGGGTCTTGTTCATGTCTTTTTTGCGACCGCACCAACACAGAATAAAGTTTCCAATGGCTACCCTATTCTCTCTTGATCAAAGTATCCAGCACGCTAAGATTGCGAGAGAGTTTGTACGTTCAACTCCAAGGTTCCTTGTAGGCGGTGGATAGTCTTAGTTGGTTCGTTGTGATTTGCTGGTAATCTCAAGGGTACTTACGCAATTATTCAGCAGTGGACAATAGATGGCAGATTAAAGGGTTTCACGTGGTTTGAATGATTTGGCAGGTAAGTGCAAGTTTCCTAACATTAACCAGAAATGAACTGAATTTAAATGGGTGCAGGGATAAGAAATGCTATAATCTACTCAAAGGCATGGGAGATGGTGATCAATTCTTGTAGACTTCAATCAGGTTTTGCTTTGCCTCGCTTTGGACAACTTCCACAAAACTAGTGCAATCTTCAAAGGAGTAACTAGAGATATTCAAATCATGATTCAACATGCAGTTACCATCACAACGATGCATACCAGCATTCAAACCGAAATTGAAGTTAGGTCCAAGATGTTCACGTCAACCACACAAGAAAAACCCACCATCAGTGAGCCCGCTAGTGGTATGGATAAGGCTTGCTCAAATTAAACACCACATTCCACAATTACTAACTATTTGCATGAAATGAAATCTACTTTACTTTAAGCTACTTCAAGATTCTAAGTGAATTGGAAGGATGAAGAAGCCTCGCTAGCTACTCACAACAAAGGAAGAGATCACCATCAATGAAAAATATTTTATTATGAAAGTGTTCACAACAACTTCTTACAAAGTATTCAAATGGAAGACTTTCCTTCCTTTTCAATCTAAGCTAAACTATCAATCTATGCTACCTTCTATTCTATCAATCTCTCTCTATTCCTTCTTTTCTATTCTAATTTCTAATCTAATGAGGTACAAATGAGGGGGGATTCCCCTTTTATAGTTGGCCAAATCTAGTGGACGACTCAGATTCAATTACAATGAAGGGCTCAGATCAAGCCACATAAACCCTAAACCTAAAAACTGCCACCAAGAAGAGTGGGGAAATAAATGAGCAATTAATGTCCACCATCTTCTAGAAGGATCTTGTTTGGAAACATGTTTGCATTGTTATTTCTCCAACTGCAAACAACCTGAGTTTGGTCAACACTGCTTCAACTCCTTGAATAGATATGGCAAGCACGTTCTCGATCTAACTTCAAGCCTGAAACCTTTTTCTCCTGCTCAACGATGATTTTCTCCTTCCTGTCATTGCATCTTGAGTTGTGCGAAGCATGCTGGACATCTTCTAGGTCATTGTTGAAGGAGGATGTCACACTTAAGAATAATTCCTCTCCTTTTTACTTTAATCTATCGTGATGTGATTTTACAATGCCTGGGCCTTCATCTTTTCCTTCATTCTTAACTTGAAATGTTTTCTTGTCTTGGATTCAATCATTCCCGCTTGCCATTCGCCTGGCTGTGTTGGGTGCATATTGGGTCTTTGAGGAGAAATTCCAACACTTAGCCATTTATGATAACATCTCCCTTCATGGTTTGGATGCAAGTGAGACATCATGGAGGAGCTTGAAACATGTAACTTCATCTCTTCCAAGGTTGCAATGTTGTTTCGGGTTGTTTGCTCCATCACCTCAAGTCCTCCCACTTTGGTCTCGACATTCATCCTGCAAAATAAACAAAAGGAAGAGTATCAAAACACCTTATAATATAAATTCTCTTTTCTTACCTAATATCCATGTTCTGATCTCCAAGCTCTGAGTGATCTAGTTCATCATTTTCCTATAGGAAACTTCATCTTCAAATTCTTCATGCCTTAGCCAAATTTCCAACCCATCTGCCTTAGAAATAATTTATTTCTTCTAGAAAATTCATCAACTAGGCGCTTGGGTGAAATTTCCATCTTAAAGTCCTTGGCAAGGTGTGGAAAATTTTAAAATCATCTCCTTGTTGAAGATATCCAGTACCCAGAAGAGAATTCTTCTCAGAAAACATCAAATTCATGGGTCTACAAACGAAGGGGTACTTTTAATTTTTTGGAATTTATACCTTAGAAAAATATTTTTCCATCAAAATTCATCTTTATTCATCTTTGGGAGTATTTTTCTTTCTTTTCCTTGGACAATTTTCCTCAACTTCATGAAGCTAGCACATTTTGATGTATCTACTGCCAATTCATCCATGCCTTAGTAAATTCTATCACCTTTTGTCAAGCTTGGGCGTATTCCTCTAGGGGAGGAGAGACTTCAATACTTAGAAATTTTTTTATCATCTCCATGAGCATGGGTGCATATAGGGGGTCTAGGAGGAATTTTGAACACATTAGATAATTTTTTTTTCCATCTATCTTTCTCCAATCATGGGCGCATTTGAGGGTGTGAGGAGGAATTCCTAACACCTAGCATTTTTTTTCACCACTATCTCTCTTCACTTTGGGCACATTTTTCTTGGGGAGGAGGAAATCTTAACACTTAGAATTTTTTCATGGCCAACTTCAATATGGGTGCAGTTAACTAGTGGTGAAGGAATTAACAATACTTAGCACATTTTTTTAGAAAGCCACCACCTTCAACATCCTTGGGCGCATTTGACATGTTGAGGAGGAAATAACACCTTAGCACATTTCCTAGAACCACCTTGAACTTGGGCGCATTTGACATGTCAAGTAGGAATATCCCAATGCCTTTGGAAGATTCACAACATGATTTCCTAGCTTGGGCACATTTCAGAGGTCAAGGAGGAATTTACACTTTTCCTTAGCCAATTTCTCACCCTATCCCTCTCCTTGGGCGCATTTGGGGTGTGGAGGTGGAATTTAACAACACTTAGAAACTTTCATCACCTTGGCTTAATGAGGGTGCATTTAGGGGGTTCTACAGGAAGTTTCTCAGACTTGAAAACCTTTTCATCCTTCTGCTAGTCTCATCTTGGGCGCATTTCACAGGGGGTGAAGGAATATCATCAAGACTTGAAATTTTTTATCATCTCCATCAAGTTGAAGGTTCATTTAGGAGGTCAAGTAGGAAATTTCACATACTTAGAAATTTTTTCCTTCATGCCTCTTGGAGTTGGGTGCATTTGGAGTAGGCAACAGGAATTTATCACTTGAAAACTTTTTATCATCCTTATCCAACATGGGCGCATTTCAAAGGGTGAGCAGGAAGTTTCTCAAACTTAAGACATTTTTTAGCTTGCTTGCCCTGGTTTGCTATATTTAGTAAGTTTCTGATTTTCACCCTTCTGAAGCTTGGATTGATTTGAAATTCACACCACAGGATCCTCATAATCTAGTTGATCTATTTACATTTCCATCTTGTGTTGACTTGCTATTTATAGCCTGTTTCTGGAGGTGTTTTACTATTTATAATAACCGCTTGGTTTCAAGACTTCTACAACTCTGTTTAACTTGAAATCTGACTGACGTGATCCTCATGGGTTGACTAGACTGTTCACACTGGTGTCTCACACTAATCTGCTATTTATAGCCTATTTTAGAAGTGACTTACTATAAATAGTAAGTGCTTGGATTGCCTTCAAATTTTACCAGTGGATTCCTTGAAAGATACTGATCGTAGTGGGATACACCGGTTTTCAAAGATTCTGGCGTTTGACCCCTCATTTTAGGTCCCGAAGCTGGAAACCCTAATCTGACTTGCATGTTGCTCAAATGATCTCCATTTGACCTCATTTATGTTGCATGCCACCCTGTTTGTGATACTGAAGTGTTGGGCAGTTGTCGGAATGATCTTGCTAAAAATAGTAAGTCCCTGAAAAAGTGACCAACTCTGCCTGCATGTCACCTTGCTGCGTAGCTCTTGAAAAACCCATAAAGAATAACCTGACATGCACTAAAAAGTCCTACATGCAAACCCTAAAAATAGCCTTTGAAGATAGCTCTTGAAAAAGCACCTAATCCTAGTTTGCATGTTACATCACTACGAAGCTTTTGAAAAACCCACAAAGAATATCTAAACATGCGTTGAAGACTCCAACATGCAAACCCTAAAAATAGCCTCTGAAGTGAAGACTGTTGAAAGTTATTATCTCATCTTGCATGTTATATCAGCGCGTAGGTCTTGGAAAAACCATAAATATTCTCCAGACATGCACTAAAAAACTTCACATGTAAACCCTAAAATATGCTTTTGAAGGTGATACTAGCTAAAAATAGAAAGTTGTTAGATTTGGCTCAAATTTTGTAGACAAGCAATTTGATGTGCTCTAGATGCAGTGTGGTAGATAAAACATCAAAAGTGTTGAGAAAATGTCCCAAATTAGGTACTTACTAAAAATAGTAAGTTGTCAAAATTCAATGAAATTTTGCTGGGAACCTGTTGGAAGCTCACTGACTGTAGTGCCAAGCTCGGATTTCAATTTACTCACTCCATTTGACTTCAAACTTAACATAAGACTCAAAACCCTAATTCTCATACTTAGCCAAAAATTCAAGTTTAAGTTCAAAGACGGGCACATCCTCGGAAAGACAAACAACAAAGAGAGAGACAACGGGAAAAGCCAAAGACAAAAGACGAGAACAAAGCAAAAATTAGGGGGTCCCCATTTTGAATGGGGTGATGTGTGAAAAGGTCACAACAAGTCTGAACTTCCATTTTCAGACTTAGGCAAAAAATTTCACGTCTCCTACCTAGCTTTCAATTTTAGAAAGTTCTAGTGCTCCTGTGATCTCCATGGATTCCTAGTATTTTCAAGACCTGACTTTGGCTAACCCTGACCCTTGTGAAGTAACCTTTGTGTTCTTACATGTCATCTGTGTTGGCCTGCTATTTATAGCCTATTACCGAAGTGACTTACTATAAATAGTAAGCGCTCATATTGCCTTCAAATTTTACCAGTGATCCCCTGAGAGATGCCGATCGCAATGGGATACATCAATTTTTGGAGATTTTAGCATTTGACCCCTCATTTTGGGTCCTGAAGTTGGAAACCCTAATTTGGCTTGCATGCACCTTAAATGAACTTCGTTTGATCCCGTTACTATTGCATGTTTCTTTGTTCATGATATTGAAGTGTTGGGTGGCTGTTGGAGTGATCCTACTAAAAATAGTAAGTGCCTGGAAAGTGGCCAACCAACTTTTAGATGAGTTTTCATGTCACACTGCCAGAGAGATTTCAAAAAACCTAGAAAAACCCAGTAAATTGGTCAACCTGTGAGCACTGGCTAAAATAGCAAGTCCCTAAAAAATGATCAACTCTGTTTGCATGTTACCTCGTTGCGTAGCTTTTGAAAAACCCATAAAGAATAACCTGACATGCACTGAAAAATCCAAAATGCAAACCCTAAAAATGGCCCCTAAAGTTAGGACTATTGAAAGTTATCATCTCATTTTGCATGTTACATCACTGCAAAGCCATCGAAAAACCCATAAAGATTATCCAGACATCCATTGAAAAATCACACATGCAAACCGTGAAAATGACTCCCGAAACCTGGACTGCTAAAATAGCAAGTTGTTAGATTTAGCTCAAAATTTGATGGGAACCTACTAGAAGCTTACTGAATGTAGTGTCAAGCTCAAAATTTAATTTGCTCACCCAATTTGACTTCAAATTGGCCTAACGATTCAAAACCCTAATTTCTTGTACTTAGCCAAAATTTCAATTAAGCTCCAAAGACAGGCACATCCTCAAAAAGATAGATGGAACAAAAGAGAGACAATAGCAAAATGAACCAAAAACCAAGCCAAAATACCTGAACAAAGCAAAAATTAGGGGGTCCCCATCTTGAATGGGGCGATGTGTGAAAAGGTCACAACATTAGCATCACTTCGAAAAAATGTTCCTGAACATTTCAAAGACAAAACCCTTTCCATACTCACAACTTTTGGATAATTCTTTCCAACCCATCAACTGACTAGGGGACATACTTAAAAGGGAAGAGGAATCCTAAATTGGATCAAGGCACCTTATCTTTTGATTACAAGTGTGTGCATGTTCATTCACTCTATCCCTAAACCATTTTGACCTTTGGAATCAACCACAAAAAGTTATATAAATATCTTAACTTCAAAAGCATCCTGGACATTGCTTTGCTGCCAATCAGACGTCCATATCCCGACGAGGTTGTCACTACAATTCCCACAAATATTGCTCCACTTCCAACTAGGTGTCCGTAGCCCCGGTGGAGTTATTTGCATATTCCTAAAACCAATCAAATACCTCTTTCATTTTTCTCTTTCTTTTTTTTGATATTTCTTTTAGCACATTTTCTCTTTTCTTCCATATTGATTCTCCGTGAATTCCACAATTGGATGGCAAGCAATGAAGCTTCCAATGGGTTTGGGAATTCTAGTGGCGCTGAAGCAAGATGTAAAATTTTCACTCACCATAGCTTTTCCCAAGAAACCACAATGACTCAGGGTAATTAATTATGTGTGTAAAATATAGTAATTGTGAGACTTGGTGTCAAGACACAATAGATGATTCCCTTCTGAGTCAAGTACAAATCCTAGCCAAATGATAAAACTCAAAAGAACAACCTTGAATTCTAAAGTACTTCCTGGATGCTTATCCAAGAAATGGACTAACACTGTGCCAGAGTGTGCTGGAAACAACACAACACCCCCTCCCACAAATGGGGCCCCTTTATTCCCAACTAAACTAAGTAACAACTAAACTAAATAGAACTAAAATAAGGAAAGCAAAGTGGACTAAGCTAAGCAAAAATGAAAAGGAAAACCTACTCTAACAGGACAAATTTTTTTTGAACGAACAAGACTTAGAGGACAAAAATAAATACAACTCCCAACATGATTTCCTAGGACATTCTGCCGCAACACAATAGTAGTAATAGTGCGGAGCCTAGAAAATTTGTCTTTGAACTCAGAAAAGTAATCTATCACAATACAAATCCAAACCTCAAGCAAAACTTCAGGAAAGATTAGCAATTGAGGCAACTCATTTAGACCATGATTAATCCACAAGCAAGTTGTCTTTCCTAGACCTCCATAATCAAATTCATAACCTGAAAAATCAAGAGCAAGGAAAGAGACAACCTTGTGTTCTTTGTGCTTGAATGGAGACTCTTGATTGTTGTGCATCGACCTACTGTGTGAAGCAAGATTCCAAACATCCTCTCGAGGTTGCCATTGGTAATGTGTGGTTCCATTTGCATCTATGACATGCAAAATTTCACTTGTTGATTCATCCTGAGACCTTCTTGGAAGTAGACTCATCACCCCTTCGAATTGTTCATCACTCTTTGCTTCATCAGGTGGTACTTTTCCTTCAAGTTGAAATTCTTCTTTTATCCATTCATCTTCAGGAGGCTGCAGTTGGTGATATAGTATGTAATGTCCCCGTCTCAAGCCTGACCTTTTCAGTGACCGTTGGCCTATTCCAGAGACCCGTAGGCTAGTCGGAAGGTAAATTAGGGTTTCCTATTTTTAAGGATGTCTTTGCTCGAAGTTGGTGGATTCAATGGTGGATTCTTTCTGGGTTTTCAGAGAGCTTCGCAGTGGTATATTCATCTCGGTATTATGAGCATTTTCTAGAATTTACTATTTTTAGTAAATTCTATTTTTGGCAGTTTTCAGTTGGGTTCAGCATGGTTGACTTCCTGCTTCAGTTTGATCTGTTGGCTTGCTCATTTATGGCTTCAGGGCACAGTTGGAGAAATAAATTGAGCTATTTAATTAAAATTCACGTTTTAATGTTATATTTTAACGTTGATCCCCTTGGCCTAGTCTATTGACTTTTATGTTGTTTTGAAAAGTGGTCTTTTGAGGGTGGCACCTTCATTGAAGATTATAGTATATTTTATATTTTACCCAAAGTCAAATCAAGCTATAAAGTGGACGCATTTATTGAAGTATTGATTTTATTTAAAAGTCAATATTGAGCTTGAAGGAAATGGATGCCATCTTTGCAAGAGATTAGGGTTTTTGACTTGAAGGGGAGTTTAGGGTTTCGAGAAGTCAACGAGAAATTATAAAAGGAAGACTTTGATCATCATTTGGCATCTTTTATCTATAGGAATGTTATGCTGCCGGATTGGCTTTGGGATTGCTTCGAGGAATGAAGGCCTCCTAGCTTGGGCATTGCTTCTCGCTTGAAAGATAGCGACTAGTGGCTAGATAATGTAGTTTGAATGTTTTATTGTGAGATTTCTGCATTTTTAGTCTTTGTGAGGATATGTAAATTAGTTTTATGCATATTAGTGGTTTTCTGGAGTTGCACATTCATTGTAGTAGATTGATGTTTTTAATCATAAGTCATAAAATACACAAAGGGTCGTTCTGGGTATTGTCTCATTGGTTTTCTCTGTTGGAAGCGACCCTTCATGAATATTTACAGATTTTAATATGAAGCTTATGATTTTATAATGCAAATCCGTCATTCCTTGAAGGCCGTACTTTTTGGAGTGCATTGGGATTCGTGTCAATAATTAATAACCATTTTTACATGCCATTTCTTATTACTAAGTTAGGTGCCATCATTTTGAGGGTCTATTGCATCAGATTTGAGATCATTTGGGTGAGAAATGAGAGAGATATGAGCATATGCGTGAATTCCTAGGTTGCTGGTTTTTAATTTAAAAGTGCAGATTTGTGGAAAAATAGAATTATTATTTGATCATTGAGAGATTTATTGAACTGGCATCTCTAATCAAGCCACGGAGAGTTCTGATATGATGTAATGCTAATCTTTCAAATTCCTATGCTCTTGACAGGCGAAGGATCTTCATTTTGTAAACTAACAGTAGTACTGGCAGTAATTCTCAAGCTTGTTCAATTCTGATTTGTAATGCTCACTTTTCATTGTGAAGTTGTTTTGTAATAGTTACATCTCCGCCCTATGGTAGCTACTTTCCCACTCTGGGTTAGAAAGCAAATTCTGGGTGTTGAGTACTTTCAGCATTTCAGTTATTTCTTTCAAGCATTGTAATTTTGTAATACTCCAACATATGGTCGCCTCAACTCCATACTGGATTGGGTAGCACATACTTGGTGTCGAGTTCCATTTCATTACTTAGTGTAGAAGATCCTCTGACCATATGCTCGCCATCATCGGCGCCATTCTTGGTTAGAGTTCTTGCATAATCATTTTGATTTAGATCCTCTGACCAATGCTCACACCTTCCCACATCGGGATCCTGGTGTACATTTTGGTTAGAGTTGGTTCAACACGTTTTGGTTTAGCTGCTAACCTTAACGGGTGCATTGGTTTGTAAACTTGCAATTGAAAAAATGAAAAAAATTTGGCTCAGAATATTTCATAGTACTTCGCTTATACCGGCATCATGCTCATGAAGTTCTGACTCAACCTTGAAACCCTAGAACAATTCTTTTATGTTCATATCCTCATGTTGAATAAACTAAGCATCCTTGTGCACATTTGTAAGCGTGTCCTTAAAAATTAAGGATTCCTCAATAAGTTGGCTTTCAAATATAAGGGGTAGTGCCCCTTCGAATTATTCTATTTGTGGGCAGGAGGTGGGGCATTTGAAATATGATGTTTATTCTTCATACACTTATTTTAATGTCACAACCTGCTCATTAGTTTTCCCATCCTTTTGATCATTATCTCCAAAGGTACTTGAAATGGCCTGCGGCTCTTCATTTGGATCTTCTCTTTGTGGTGTGGATGAATGCTCAGCAAGGATTTCATCTTTTTCTTTGATTGACGAAGCATCAAGCGATAGGTCTTCATGATAGTTTTCTGAACCTTGATCATTACCCACAATTTCTTCACTCTCTTGAAAGTCTTCCATTGCTTCTTTCATTTCAACGCCTTCTTTTAGCGCAATGTTCGGAACTTCATTTTCGACTACAATTTATTTTGGCTCAATCATGCTATCTTCTTGAAACTCACTCCTTTGATTATCACATGATGTGGTGCTATGCTCCTTCAGATAAGTTTCGTGTGCTTCCTTGCAATCCTTTGAAAATTATATGTTGTAGATACCTGGTTGTTCCAACAATCCTAACTGATGCTACACTTGGCTAATGGCCTCCTTGCATAATTGACAAGTGAATTTTGACTGCCTTGCATTGTGAATTCTACACTAGCTAGCCAACAAGATGCATTCCACAGGCAACTTTTCAATGCTCAACTGTTTCTTACACATTTATATGTATCTCTCGAAGAATTCACTGAGACTTGGATTTTCTGAGTCATTTTGGTTTCTTGGGAAAGGTTATGGCAAGTGAAAATATTACATCTTGATTTAGTGCCACTAGAATTCTCAAACCCATTGGAGGCTTCATTGCCTACCAGCCAATTGTGGAATTGACAGAAAATCAGTATGAAAATAAAAAGAATAAAATGTGCTAGAAAGAAATATCTGAAAAGGAAAAGGAGAAAAATGAAAGAAATATTATACTTTGAATATTGGTTTTGGGAATATGTGAGTAACTCCACCGGGGCTATGGACGCTTGACTGAGAGTGGAGCAATATTCATGGGAATTGTAGCGACAACCTCGTTGGGGCTATGGATGCCTAACTGGAAACGACACAATGTCTAGGATGCTTTTGAAGTTAAGATATTTATATAACTTGTCGTGGCATATTCCAGAAGTCAAGGTGGTTTAGAGATGGAATGAATATGCACACTCATAGGATCTTGGACAAAGGTGTTTCGATCCAATATCAGATTCTTCTCCCCTTTTTGAGTAAGTATCCTTTCCATATGATGGTTGGAGGGAGATTAACCGAGGTTCAATTCTTAAATTTTTTTTCAACAATTTCTCGTGGAGTTGCCAAATGTTGTGACCTTTTTACACATCACCCCATTCAAAATGGGGACTCCCTAATATTTGCTCCATTTTTGGTCTTTTGGCTTTGGTTTTTCCCACTGTCTCTCTCTTTGCTTCTGGTCTTTCCAGGGATGTACCCATCTTTGTGCTTAAATTTGAAATTTTGGCTAAGTTTGACGGATTAGGGTTTTGAATGTTCAGGCTATTTTGAGGTCAAATTGAGTTGGATAATTGAAATCTGAGCTTGGCATTGTAGTTAGAAGGTTTTAGGCAGGTACCCACTGAGTTTTCACTGAATTTTTACAGCTTGCTATTTTTAGCAGTCTAGGCTTCAGAGCAAATTTTCAAGGTTTGCATGTGTGCTTTTTCAATGCATGTCTGGAAAATATTTCTGGGTTTTTCGAGACTTTTGCGATGGTATAACATGCAAGCCAAGATCATGACTTTTATCAATTCTAGCTTTGGGAGCCATTTTTAGGGTTTTCATGCAGGATTTTTTGATGCATGTTAGGATATTCTTTATGGGTTTTTCGAGAGCTTCGCAATGATGTGACATGCAAGCAGAGTTGATCACTCTTTAGGAACTTACTATTTTTAGCTAGTCCTCGCATGTAGACCAGTTTACTGGGTTTTTTCTAGGTTTTTTGAGATCTCTTGGGTATTGTGACATGCAAACTCATCCGACAACTGGTTGGTCACTTTCTCAGACATTTAGTATTTTTAGCAGGATCACTCCAACAGCTCCCTAGCACTTCAGTATCACAAACAGAGTGACATGCAACAAAAATAGGGTCAAATGAAGGTCATTAGAGCCACATGCAAGCCAAATTAGGGTTTCCAACTTTGGGACTCAAAATAAGGAGTAAAAAGCCAAAATCTCTGAAAACTGATGTATCCCATTGTGATCAGTATCTTTCAAGGAGTCCACTGGTAAAATTGGAGTGCAATCTAAGCACTTACTATTTATAGTAAGTCACTTTTGAAACAACGCTATAAATAGCAAGTCAGCACAAGGCACTACTGTGAACAAATCAGTTAACCCATGAGGATCACATTAGGTGAATTTCAAGAAGAATGGAGTTGCAGAAGTGTGAAAATTAGGAAACTTACTAAAAATAGTAAGCAAGGCAATCAAGGTGTGAATGCCTGGGGAAATTTCTAAGTATTCAGAACTGGCAGTAGCTACCGTAGAATGCGCCCAAGTTGGGAGACTGAAGGAAAAATGTCTAAGTGTTGAAAATTCTTCCTACACCCCTCAAATGCGCCCTGACAACATGGAGGTGGAAAATTATCTAAGTATGTGAAAATTCTTGTAGACCTGATCAAATGTGCCATCTTGGAGATAAAGCTTGGAAAGTTTCCTAAGGCAGAGAAACTTCCTCCACCACCCCCAAAATATGCCCAAGGAAGAAGGTGGGTAGAGAAAAAGTTTTCAAGGCATGAGAAATTTCTCCTCACCCCCCTAAATGCACCCTTGATGAAGAAGGAGCTGAGAAATATTCTAAATCAATAGAAAATCCTCCACCACCTAGCATATGTGCCCAAGTTGAGAGGCTAGAGTGATAAGTTTGTCTAAGGAATTGCAAATTCCCCCTCCACCCTCTAAATGAGCCCTCATCAAGGAAGTGATTTGAGATTTTTATAAGTGTTGAAAATGGAAGCACACCCCCCAGAATGCGCCCAACAAGGAATCAAGGCATAAAAAATTTTGAAGTGATAAAAAATGGAAGCATCACCCTCCATATGCGCTCAAGGAAGGATTGTGAGGTGAGAAATGTTCCAAGTGATGGAAATGGAAGCTTGACCCTCAATATGCACCCAAGTTTCAAGGAGGTGTTAGAGAAATATTTCCAAGGTACCAAGATTACTTGACCACACCTCAAATGACATCACTACCCTTGAAATGCGCCCATGTTGAAGAGGTTTGAAATAAATTTTTGTCTAAGGCATTAAGATGGCATGACCCCCCTCCAATATGCACCCAAGTTATGGATAAGGTGAGTTGAAAATGTCTATGGCATACAAAGTGGAAGCTTGACCAAGTAAATGCGCCCAACAAGGAAATGACTTAGAAAATGTCTAAGTATTGAAAATGGAGGATACATAAGGAAATGCACCCATGATGAAAGATTATGAAGAAATCAAAGTTTGCTAGAGAAAAACAATGAATTCTACTAGATCCTGAGATCAATCAAGCCTTAGAAATCAAAACATGGAGATCAGGTAAGTGAAATGGATTTATATTATAAGTGTTTTGATGCTCTTCTTTTTGTTTTGTAGGGAGAACATCAGGGGCCAAGACATGATGACTTGCGGTGATGGATCAAATACTCCAAGACAACATTACAACCTTGAAAGAAGAAAAGTTCCATGTTGGAAGAAATGGCTAAATGTTGAAATTCCTCCACATAAATTTGAATACGCCCCAACTCAGGTAAAGAAACACTCGAGTCCAAGACTGGAAAATATTTCAAGATCAGGATGGAGAAATAATGAAGGCCCATGTGTTAGAAAGTTAGAAGATGACAGCTAAGAGGAAAATCATCATCAAGTAGGAAAAGGAAGTAACCATCTTGAAGTTTGGATTGAGAATGTGCCCACCATATCGGTTCAAGAAGTAGAAGCTATGATGATCAGATTGATCCAATTTGCAATTAGAGAGAAGGACAATGAGAACACACTTCTAGACGATCTTTTGGAAGATGATGGTGGGCATTAATTTCCCATGATGTTTCGGGTGTGAGTGGGAATCTTTTGAGTCATTTATTGCCCCACTCTTCTTTATGGTATTTTTTTAGGGTTAGGCCTAAGGTGGCACGATCTGGGCCATCCATTTGATTGTAATCTAAGTCATCCATTGGAATTGGCTAGCTATAAAAGGGGCATCCCCCCCCCTCATTTGTAACTCATTAGATTATTAGATTAGATCATTAGAATAGAGGCAGAACAGAGAGATAGCTTAGAGTTAGCATAGCTGATATAGATTGATAGTATAGTTTGAAGAAGAAGGAAAGTTTTTCCTTTAAAAGCTTTGTAAGAAATTTTTGTGAACACTCTCTCAATAAAAAGAGTTTTCATTGATGATGATCTCGTCTTTTGTTGTGAGTAGCTAGTGAGGTTTCTTTGTCCTTCTACTTCAAGTAGGATTTTAAAGTAAAGTAAATATATTTTGTTTCATGCAAGTAGATGATAGTAATGGAATGTCGTGTTTAATTTAAGCAAGCTTCGTTAAATCCATACCACTAGCGGGCTCACTGATGGTGAGTTCACCTTGTGTGGTCAATTGGAACATTGCGGAATTAACTTTGATTATGATATTTTTGTTGGCATGCGTCGTTGTGACGGTGTCTCCATTGTTGAATTATAATTTGAAAATTTCTAGTTACTCCCCTTGAAGATTGCACTAGTTATGTGGAGGTTGTCTGAAGTGAGGCAAAGTGGAGCCTGGTTGAAGTTTGCGAGAGTTGATTGCCATGTCCCATGCCTTAGAGTAGAGTAGACCTTCTTAGGCCCTGCAACCATTTATATTCAGTATTTTCTAGTTAGTATTAGGAAACCTGATCTTCATTAAAAATCTTCCGAATCTTGTGAAATTCCCTTTCTCTTTGAGATTTAGTTGAACAATCGTGTAAGTCCCCTTCAAAAATTACCAACAAATCACATCAAGCCAACTGAGACTATCCATTGCATGAAAGAACCTTGGAGTTAAATGCATGACCTTTCTAGCAATCTTAGCATGCATGAGACTTTGTTCAAGAAGAGGATAGAGTATCCGTTGGGAAACTTTATTTTGTGTTGGTGCGGTCATAAAAAACCTGTCAACACGTCTCTTTTTTCTTTCTTGTTTTTCTTTATTTTCTCTCTCCTACTCATCTTTTTTTCCTCTCCCATCCTTGTCTCTTTTTTCTTTATTGTCTTTGTCTTTATTTTCTCTCACTTGTCACTTTCATTTTTTCTTTTCTTACCTTTAATCTCCTAGCCTATTTGAACCTCCATCTTTGAGGCATAATGCCATTTATAGGTATACGAAGGCCTTTTATAACACTTTTCCTCGAAACACGTACCCATGAATTTCACATCAAACCACTTGTCTACCAACGAGGCGGGACCTATGCCTTTGAAATTGCCTTTGATGTATCACCCACCATACTGTTGGTACCATGTCACATCCTCTCTGTCCACTATTGGTGGCTTGGCTAGATTTGGTATGACTCTCCATAGCCCGTCCTCCATCACCTTCTCTTCCCTTGGTGTCTTCTGCCTATTTATTCTCACATACTTGAGTACATATTTTGTAAATCCATCAACATGTGTCACAAAAGTATCCTCGATCATTATAACTATCTTCAGACATGGTTCAATCTTCTCCATGCACACACTGCATTGCTCATCATCCCACCATTCTTCATCTTCATCACTATCACTTGGCTGGCCCTCGCTTTGTTATTTCACCGCCTTCTCTTCCTTCTCTCTCTGCACTTCCTCATCTAGTTCCTTGGCGAGATATCCCCTCCTTATGCCTTCGTATGGGGCCTGGTAATTCCAGTGTCCCCCTATCCATCGCCACAGGGCGGGTGTTCCAAACACCACATTTGTCAGATGCCTATGCACCCGAGGTACTGAAATACCTTTGACTTTCTTATTGTCCAACCTTTCTTCAATGATCCTGTCATTCCCTGATGCAGCCCAATCTTCCTCTGTGACATACCCAACACCACCTAAGCCCCAATCTTGTTCTCTAGTGGCTTCCTCCTTCTGCATAGGCCAGTCCTCCTTGGTTGTGTAACTGAGCATGTTGATGGCAACTGTATCTCTCTTCTCCTTCCTCTCTTGGTACAATTTTCAACTTTGACCCGTTAATGGCTTCTGGCAGCAACGACCCATCCAAATTTTCCAACCTTATGGAACCATTGTCGTAGACCTCTCGGATTTTAAATGGCCCGAGCCACCAAACCTTGAACTTCCTTGGTTTGATTTTGTTATGACCATTATATAATTAAACCAATTGTCCTGGCTAGAAATTCATTCATCGAAGATGTTTGTCAAGCCAGAATTTCCTTCTCCACTGCATGGTTTCTGTCATCCATTTTCCATTACTCTCTGCTTGTCTAGTTTATTGAGTTGATACAATCATTCCTTGAGACTCTCCATGTCACCCAGTCGGTTCTCAACAACTATCCTTAGGCTCAACACCATGTACTCCATTGGCACCACCACTCCCTATCTGTACATTAACTAAAATGGCATGTGCCCAGCTGTCACCTTGTACATCGTAAGGTATTCCCATAGTACGACATATAATCTCTCTTCCTAGTCAACTTCTTCCATGCTGCACAACTTGTGAATGATTGACACCAACACTTTGTTCGTGCACTCCACTTAGTCATTGGCTCGTTAGTAGTATGAGCTCAACAAGTTATGGAAGATTCAAAACTCCATTGTCATCAATTGAATGACGTGGTTGACAAAGTGTCCTCCACAGTCACTGGTAATCTAAATTGGAATGTCTGTTGGGTGAAAATTATGTAATCAGCTTTTCGATAGATTACACAACTTGGACTTTAGCCACAACTATGTGAGATGTGAATCTCTCCTCTCGGAAAGGGGAGGCGCCTTTCTTACTGCTAACAGAAGCGATAGTAAATCAAACAAGTAATTACAAAATGTACACGAAATTCACGGAGTGGGGGGGTGTGTTACATTCATCCTTCTCTCTTTTTTCAGAGAAGATGTTTACAATGCTTCACTGTTGGAAGTTCAGAATTATTGATAACCTAAAACTAACAACTAGCAGTAATACCAATAGCTCTATCTCATCAAAGCGAAGCGTAGAGATACCAGAAGTAATTAATAACAAACAAATAAAGTAAAAAGGGAAAGATCACGAAGGCAGAAAGTCGTTCCGTAGCTTTATCAATGTTGGATCTATGTAGACGTACCGTTTGCTACGTTAGAAGCACAAAGTCTTCTTAGACGCAACAATTTTTTGAACAGCATGAATGATTACAAGCACAAAGTCTTGTAGATCATCCAACAAAAGTGTCAAATAGCACGAATGATTACAAGCACAAAGTCTTGTAGATCCTTCGACAAGAGTATCCAAGAGTATGAATAATTACAAGCACAAAGTCTTGTAGATCATTCAACCAGAACATGTAAGAGCATGAATGATTACAAGCGCAAAGTCTTGTAGATCATTCAACCAATGATAAATAGAAATAAAAATGCAATCTAAATAATAGATGTAACACAAAGTTTACATAAACTACTTAGAGTCCTTCAGATTCTTAAAACTAATCACTACCAAATAAGATCAACTCACAAAAGTATCAAATCCAACACAAAGTTTGGCTTGCAATCCTCTTCTTTATTGATCGAATCTCATTCACAAAGCATGAATGCAAAGTTTCACAAATTTGTTTCAAAAAGGGCAGCACTTCGTTGCAAAACACTAAAGGATAATTTACAATGAAAATCCCTCAGATTATATAGAAAGAGGGATGAGCAAAAGAAGGAAAGAGATTGAGAAAATCAGGGAAAGTTAGGTGAGCGATTTTAGGAGATCTCACCTAACTTTGAACAAAGTCAAATTGTAATTTGCTTTGAAAATATTACATCTTTGGACTTGGTGTAGTTACAATTTACAAAATGACATTCGAAAATGTCGAGAAATATTTACAAAATGCATAATGGGATGCACCGGAAATGTCTAACACTGGAGAATAGGGGGCTGCTTCACATTTCTTTGCATTGGGGGCGGAAGTCTTCGAATTTCCTCCTAGTCTCCTACACGAACTTCTCATTTGGTCCAACGGTGTAATCCACAATGGTGTGAATTCTCGTGATCGATCTCATGGCAGATGAGTGAACCTTCTTGCACCTGTCAAGATGCCTCTTCAGGTTGTCCAATGTGAGCCTTGTATCACAAATGATGTTCAGCGAAGCTTCTGAGAAGTCTGAACTGTCAATCAAATTTGTGATGGCTTCTTTGAAGATCAGGGATATTTCTGTGGCCGGCAGAAAGATACGATTTTCTTCAAGAAGTTGACCAGGCAACTCTCTAATACTTTTGTCAAGAATGTTTTGATGCCCGTCGACATCTTCCTGTATTTGGTGAAGATCTTCTATGAGAGATTGAACCACTTGAATTCTGTGTTTCAGTGATTCTCTTACCTCTACAAACTTTTCTTTTTCAGGAATTACCTCAACCTCCACCAATTTGCTGAGCTTTACCTGTTTCATTTCTAACCATGACAACAGGCATTTTTCCATGTCTCTGCGCTCCTGGGAAAGTACACTCTTTTCTTTATCAAGCTTTGTGGTGAGCTTGGCCAACATGGTAGTTTTCTCATCCGCAACCAAAATTACCTAAGATCCGTGTTCGATGATCTTTTCAACAAAATCATATAACACCCTGCCTTTGGAGGCGAATTTCTTAGCTTTCTTGACAGCTGGGTCTTCAATATTTACCATTGTCAGCGGTTGTGCATTACTTGGAGAACCGTCAAGTCTCTTTACAACAGTGGCATAATGCTCTGCCCTCTGTTTGTACATGTTACGAGCTTGCTCAACTTTATCTAGCCTTCCTGCCAAGATATCCAAAGTGACTTGCGCATCGGCTTTTGCACTTTCGTTGGTAACCTTGCCAAGTTGGATCTTTGTTACTGTGTAGTCCTCCATATTGACATCACCTTCTTGATTCGGTGGTATGCCAATTTTAGCATACTTGTGGCCAGACTTATCAACATTCAGCCTTGAGTACACCTTTTCTTTTTTCTTCCCTTTGGCTTTTGGAAGAACTATCTCTTCGAGGTCGAGCTCCTTTGGAGAAATCATTTGCTTTTTGCGCTTCGACACTTGAGATATTAGCCAAGGAGGAAGAAAAGAAGTGTGAACTTTTGGATCTACTATCAATTTGGTCGCCATTGCCACTTCTGAAGTTATTGTCACATTTGAACTCACCGTTGGTATCGTGACAATTGGAGAAGTATTTGTCATCATTGCTCCTGTAGTTGACACATTGAGTTGATCACGCATTGACTCATTCATGAAATGATTGAATTCATTTTCAAAAGTGATATCATACATTGGCGAAGACAAGCTAGGAATCGATGATGGCGAGCTTGACAGTATATCAACCGTATGGATGCTTGTCACTGAAGGAGTATCAAGCTGGGTTGATGCTGCAGGGATAGGGGATATCTCAACTACAGGAATGCATGTGGTAGGGATAGGTGACGAGGGAATAGGAGTGGAGGAGTTCTTGAATCTGGAGGGGTATGAAGAACATTTGAAGTCACAGGCGATGATGTTCTGGGAATTTCTTCAAGTACATTCTCAAGAGGAGAAGTAGTTATTTCTTGATCATGCCCGGGTTCCTGTTGATCACCCTCTTGTCTCTCCAATTCTAGCTCACCTTCAAAGTCACCCTCAGATCCTTCTTCAGAATCTTCATCAGACTCTTGCCTGATTTCAGAAACCTCTTCGGCATCGGAGTCTGCTTCTGTTGAATCTTCATCTTCAGCAGATTGGTCGCTTGAAGTTTCTTCTTCATTGGAATCTATCTCCTCCAGAATAGGATTTTTACCCTTAGAGCGAGATGGATGAGATTCCATGATTTTTGTCTCTTGGACAGCCTGGGTATCTTTCTTACCAACAGTGAACTTGATCCTAGGACCTCTTCGTGAAGAAGTGGGAACGGCCGCTGATTTGTTTTTGTCACGGAGTTCTTGCTGTTGGCGAGCTTCTGCTTCAGACTCCTCTCCTTCTAAGTCTGTCCTAAAAATTTTCATTGCATAACCATGTTTATGTAACCATTCTTCTGTGTTGGCTAGGATTGGCCTCAGCCTTTCTCTCATGCTGGTAACTTCTTTCCTAGACCATTGTATTGCAGGCAACGGCCTTTTAGCAATGCCTTGCTCATCATAGACAACGTTCATGATATCAACTGGATCCTCAAAATCCTCTGGTAGATCAGCAATACCAAGATCTCTGATTTGTTGAACTGTCAATCTGCAATAGTCCATTTTTCGAATGGCTTCTTCATCTCTGCAATCTGCCCAGATGTCTTCAAAATGGTACCTGTGTTGGTGACCTTTTTGCAACTTTTTCCTGACATCTCGGTAGTTGAAATCAAACCTATACCTGTAGGTTTTGATGGTCATGATCTGCATTTCAGCATAGAAAAACTTAGCTTTTTGTGCAGTTTGGATAGTATATCGGCCGATGGTTAGTGGGAATTTAAACCCACACTTGTGGTTGCTTCTTCATTCTTTCTGCACTGACATCAACTTTCTGCATGTTTCCATGAGAACCCACTTATCCGAAGGATAACGTGGTAGCATGTAGGGACAACCAGTGTAGCAGCCTACTCTTAAGTAAGTAAACATTGGGAATTGGAGAAAAATGCATCCAACTTTACTTACCACCTTATAAGCCTCATTAGATACTCTTCTTCTTTCCAAAGCTAGATCAAAGTTGAAGAGTAAAGGCACAAAGAAAGCATCATTGACCTGTCTGAAATGATGAAAGCTCTCCTTTAGCTCCAATTGGTAGAAATATTTGTACATAGGCACCATCATCTAATTCCCTTTTGTAGATAGACCTGGTAATTGTCTCATCACAGCTACTACGTACACCAGGTAAGAAGTCATGTAGAACTTCAATGTAGAAGGAGCATTGATCAACTGCTCGTGTATCTCATCACTGATTTGTTTGCCCCAGTCGATATGCACCTTCTGCCTTCTTATGATCCTAATGTATTCATACATCCAATCATGAAAAGTGGATGATTCTGGCAAGCCCTTCACTCTGCTTAGAAACGTGATCATATCCTTGACATCATCTTTGAAGTCACTTCTTAGGAGTCCTTTCAGCCATCTAGAAACGGATGATCTAGGCTTCTTGAGCCATTGAGTGTTTATCAACTGTTTAGCTTTATTGGGATCAACATCGAAGATCTCCTGTGCTTTTGATAATGAGATGTCAATATATTTCTCCATATGAGGGACTTTGAAGACAATGTGAAAGAAATCGGGGTCGAGTCTCAGAATCTCGTGCCCGAAAGAGTCGATCACACTTCTGGTTTCTCTGATGTAATGAGATGCAACTTGAAGAACAAACTCGGTATTATGCGCAGCTGTAGGGAACATCGCCACCAAGTGGAGGTTGCTGTGTATGATCGCTCTCATTGAATCAGGAAGAGGCTTCATCTCAGTTAGCTTTGCGAAGTCAACCAAGTCTTGATGACCGACTTCTGTATCTTTTATCTCTTCTACTTTGGAAAGCACCATAGTTGGCGGATAGACACCTTGATATTTGTACTTCATCTTGCTTTTTGCTTTCGAAGAAGGAGGCTTAGTAGTAGTCATCAAAAAGAACTGGAACCCTGATCACTCTTGACTTAACGATCTTTGAAAGTATACTGCAATTTGTTTAGCCAGAACAAACATTAATTGTTAGGAAACATGGGAAAGCGTGAAATGAGCACGAGGATGGGAAAGCATGGAGCGGATGACGAGGCACGCAAAATGATGCACAAAGGCAGAAAAAAAAGAGGCTCAGGAGTGCACTGGTCAAAAATGAAGTTTATCTGGGAAGAATTGGAAAAAACTAGGAAAAAGTGTAAGGGCGCTAAAATTCAGCGCCCTTACACTTTGAAAAATTTCCTTTGATGCAAGGGCGCTATATTTTAGCGCCCTTACATTTTGTAGTGTTAGGAATTTTTTGACATCTTCAAAATGTCACAGCACCAAAATTCAGCGCTCTTGCTTTGTTTTGGACAATTTCGAAATGCAGATGTAAGAGGGAATGGAGAGGGCGCTCGTGCTTGTCAACATGCAATTTGTTTGAATCATGAAAGCTTTTGGAGACAATTTGGTTTGTCTTTGGATGCAACTTATTATCATCATCAACACATTGAATTGCTAGAGAAACTATCAAATAGAAACCCTCTTTTGGCTCTCAAAGTTCGCATCAAAACGAATGGAGAGAGCAGAGTGAATAATCAAAACGTTAGGAGGGAATGCAAGGCGGAGAAAGGAATGAAAACAGAACACAAGAGTTTGCATTGCGTGAGGATAGATGAAAAACATGAATGGAGGAGAACAAAACGCGTAGGGTAAAAGTAAGAAAAGAATGCGTAGGAGAAGACAACAGAAATGGAGGAAAGAAATATGCATATGGAAAAGAGAAGACGCAAAATGTGAAGAAAACAGAAACAAAAACGCGTGGGGTTGTGAAGAAAACAAAACAAAAAAAATGTGTATGCTAACTTTGAACATATACAAATGAAAGAAGAATAATGACAAAGCAAAATGACTTACCAGAACCAAAACGCGAAGACACTGAAGTAATGGCAAAAATCTTCAAAAATGAGTTTTGCAGTTGAGATGTAGTTCGCCCAGCAAGAGGAAGAAAAGAACAAAGTTCATAATAATGCAAAATGGTGAATTAAAAGACTCTTAAGTGAAAAAGGAAAATAAAAAACCTAACTCAAGTCGAGCAATAAATTTAGGCATGAAAAGTGGCACGATTGACAAAAAATGGAAAAACATGAAGAAACGTGCCAGAGTCATGAAAAATTTTAAGTGGCGAAAGAAAATGTAATGGCGCTAAAATTTAATGCTATTACATTTTTTAGAATTTTCACTACATGCAGGGGCACTAAATTTTAGCGCCCTTGCATTTTTCGGACTTAGCCAATTTTGGTTTCAAGGCAGGAGTGCAATTTTTCAGTGCCACTACATTTTTAGCAATTTGCTAAGTATGAACAATGAAACTTCACGAAAGATCTCGTTTCGAAGGTCTTCGTGAGGCAAACATGGGGGAATGCTCGAATTGACTATTCAAGGCTTGGGAACACATTTCAAGGTGGCTTGAAAATCACTTCGTTATGCGTGCTTGAACTTCACGAATCCTAAGAAATAGACAAGTTTCGTAGGGGGTTATCCGTGGAACGAGCGCTGCTAGATTCTGTGATAACAATGTCGTACCGTATTACTATCTGTTCATAGATGAATCTTGTCATACTTTTTGTTGTGTTATTGGGTAGTGCTCGAGCCTATCAGGTACTCTTTGGCAACCACTATGTATTGGAACCAATGCAATTGACTTACTTTCAATGGTCCGATAAATTCAAGTCCCTAGTGTTCAAACAGCTCCTAGAGGTGGGATGGGAACAATGGCATGAATTCTTGTTTCAAGGGTTTTGCTACTCTTTGGCAAGTGTCGCAGCTTAACACCCACTCTCAGGTGTCTGTATGCATCATTGGCCACCATAGGCTTGCCAAAAGAATTTTCCTTGCCATGGCATCCAAACCCATGTGACCTCCGGCTAGACCCTCGTGTGCTTTGAGTACACCCAGTATCTCTTCCTCTATTACACATCTCTTGAGAATCTAGTTTGGCCCCATCTTGTACAGCAACCCATTGATCAACTGGAATGTTTTTCTCTTTAGTACGAGTTTCCTTTGTTCTCTTGGTGGAATCTCCTTCGGGAATGTTGATGTCGACAGGTAATCCCCAATCTTCTCGTACCATGGAGGGAGTACTGTAATTTGAAATAGGTGCATGTCTGGGAAATCTTCATTCACCCCACCTTTCACAAGTTTTCTCGACCAGATCCTAGACAACTGGTCGGTGATCATATGGCTCTTCCCTAGATGTACGATAATCATGAATGTGAATTCTTGAAGGAGTAACAACCATCTACTCACTCTCCCTTGTATTATTGGCTTGTTCACTAGGTACATTAGAGCTTGGAGGTCCACATAGAACGTCAATGGTGTTGCTAGTAGGTAGTGACTAAATTTTTGCACCAAGTACACCATCCAAAGTGTTTCACTTTCGGTCGTACTATAGTTCTCTACTTTTGATAGTAACCGACTCATGAAAAACACTAGGTGGTCCAGCCTGTGTACTCCTACTTGTGCCAGTGTTGCTCTGATGGAAAAGTTGGAGGCATCCACATGTACGTGGAACTCCTTGTGCCAATTGGGGTACGCTAATATTGGTGAATTGATTAGTCGATCCTTCAACTCATTGAATTCCTTTTCTTGTTCTTGCACCCATACGAATGGTTGTCCCTTCCTTGTTAGTAGGTCGAGAGGGTAGGAGACTTGTGCGAAGTTCTTGATGAACCTCCAGTAGTACCATACATGCTTGAGGAAGGACTTTAATCCAGTGACATTTTCCTGGGCCTCCATCTGTACAATTACTCTTATTTTTTCTGGATCTATTTTTAGTCCAGCTTTGCACACAATAAGAACCCTATCTTATCTGCCCTTTATATGTCCGATTTTATTGATTGGAATTTTGTCAAATGGTTTGCTAGCAAACTACAGAACTATTGTATATGAATTCTTTTTGTATTTTTTCTTATGCATAGAATGATAGAGTGGCCAGATAAGCTTCTAAATGCCAGATTAAAGACTCGAATGAAAATGTGATGCAATACAATACAAATTCTAACTTCCCTCAAGACTAATATGTGACATAAATAAGCAAGTAAATAACAGAGACAATTTATCAAATAGTTGCTATGCATTCCAATGTTTCCATGCATTTATAATTCTGTAGCTCATTACAATATTGGAACTCCTTCAATACTACTCGCCTTCCAATCTAAATGGTCTTTCAATGCAACATATGACGTCTAAACTCAATTGCTAATATGGCAGCGATTTATGTAAATAACTGACTCTAAATGCAATTATTACACATACCAAAATAGCTTCACATAACAGAATAATATTGTAGCAGCACTATAGTGCAGGTACTATTCACATCACTGTAATGAAGGTACTATTCACGTCACTGTAGCATGGGTACTATTCACGTCACTGTAGCAACAGATCAATAACTTCTAATTTTTCCTCTCCAAAGATGGTTATTTCGACAATCTAAAATCTGCTCTTCAAACCCTTTTAAACTTCTAAGATTTTTCACTCCAATAAGCTCAAACTTGACCTCTAGATGAAGCCAACAGTTAAGCAATCCTTCAGAAGATCTTTCACCACATCAGGAATGCAAAAATCAAAGAGAGTTTTTCATTCTCAATGACCAAATAGTGCATAAATTGCAAAAACCCTAGGTTTCTTCTTCTCTACAACAAAACACTTCAAAAGCCAAATATCAAAATCTTGAATGATTAACAATAGCCTCAGTTGACCCCTTTTATAATCTCTCAAGAAGAAGAAGTCGACCCTCTAGAAGCTTCGTTTCAATCAATTAAAAATAATATTAAATGTGCATTTAAATTTTATAAAATATTTCCTTGGAGTGGGCACCCATTTAATTAATCATTTAATGTACTTTAAGTCATTAAATTGCCCCCTTTAGACATAAAGTTATAATATAGCTTTATAATATGCTTTTAATGATTAATTATTATTAAAGTCACCTTTACTAATAATTAAATGATATAACTTGCACATTAATCCTTATTTTGTTAGGCCAACTAAAAACTGGGATCAACATTGCTTCCCCAATGCGTCCAGGTGCCTTCTATAAATAGCCATACTGAACTCCCATGACTAGGTGACTTACTATAAATAGTAAGTGTGTCTAACTGAGCCCTAAAACACTGAACAAAGGCCAATCCTAAACCAAACTGAGCTATGGAGAAGAAAATACTTAGGTAACTACCAAACAGGACCCTCTAACCATCCACATTAGCCTACGAGGGTCAACTAATAGGCTAAACCATCAAGAAATTGGAACCAGCTAAAAGGGGGACATTACACAATGTGTCCCAGTAGTTTCCCCTACGATACCATGAATCTGCACTTCTTGGGATTCAGTGCGAGTCGAGCTGCTCTACACCTCTCCATGCATTCTCCGAGAGCTTTTAGGTGTTTCTCCTTATCACTATAGATTGACCAATCGTTGAGGAATGCTTTGAAGTTTCTGAATAACATTTTGTCAAAGATGTGTGGTATTATTCTCTAGAATGTAGCCAACGCGTTAAACAACCCGAATGGCATTCAGTTGTACACATACACCCAGTCCTCAACCACGAAGGTTTTCTTCAGCTTGTCTTCCTTGGCAATGCTAATTTGATTGTATCTAGAGAACCCATCCATGAATGAGTACATCTCGTGCCCAACGACCTCTTCTAGAATTGTGTTGGTGAAGGGGATTGGAAATAGGTCTTTAATTGTCATTGCGTTTAGACACCGAAAGTCGACACCTGTCTGTATTTGCTTAGATTCCTTCTTCAGAGAGATGACGATTGGTGACACCTAATCATTGACTTCCACCTTGAAAATAATGCTTGCTTCCAACATCTTCTCAATTTCATCCTGTACTTTGGCAGCATAATTTTTTTTCATCTTATAGGGCCTCTTCCATATGGGTTGGGATCCCAGTACGAGAGGGATCCTATGTACACACAGCTCTAGTGGTATGCCCTTCATGTCCTTGTATTTCCAGGTGAAGGAATCTTTATATTCTATGAAAATTTTGAATGATGCCGCCTTTAGTACGAGGTCCTAGTCATCACTGATGAGGATCACCTTAGGCTTGTCTTCTTCACTGAGGTTTACTTTCTTTAGCGTTGACTCCTCGTACTTGATCAATTTGTCTCTTTTTAACTTGTGGGCTAGCGTCTCATCTAGTTCTGCCACACCTTCCTTGTACTCGCCGTATTCTAGTGGAAATGTTTGGTTGGTCGAGCCCTTGTCTTCTTTCTCTCCCCCTCTCTGATTTGTAACACGTTGCATTTTGGGTGGAACACTTCGTAATCCTCCATTTGCTAGTAAAACACTCCATTTAGTGAACTAGTCTCATCCTCCAAGCAACTTTCGAGTTCGAGTACACCCTCGGTGTTCAATTCCATCATCTTCCTTCATCGACATATAACTCCCCTCCATCTGATTCTGATCCGGAGGAGGCCAGGTTTTCACTCATAGCCTGGTTCTTTAAATCAATGGCATACTTTTCATTGCTCTTGATCGAGAGTGTATTCCTCTTCCAATTATGATCTGCCTTGGTGGCAATCAACCATCCTCATCCCAATAATGTGTCATACGCCTTCTTCTATAGTGGAATAACTACAAAATTCAATAGGAACTGTTGTATGTCGACTAGGAATTTTTGTGCCATCCAAGAGGTTTGATGCCATGCTGGTTTACACCTACCAAGCAAAATGTTGAGGGCCAGAGGGTTGGATTTCCCAAGCACTTCCATGTCTCCTCTGGCAATACATTCACCCAAAGCCTCCATCAATGATGGTGTTGGAGAGTTTCCTCCCGATGATTTCCATTTGTATGACAATTGGCTTCCTCTCGATGTTCACTACGAGTAGCATCAAGTTTGTGGCCTCTCTTGCCAATTGTTTCATACTCTTGGTCAAACCCTTCTGAAGGTTGTCTTTGATGATGTTCATGAGTGCTACCCTCAATTGGGGCATCATTTGTAGAAGGTATGTTACCTTAATTGGTAAGGTTATGTGAAGCACCTATTGTATGATGTTTTCCTTGGACTCCGACTGCAATGACGAACTAGTTGCCTTAGAGGTTCTTTGTTCTTTTTCTATTGCCTCTTCCACTTCCACCCTAGCCTCTCGGAGTCTTTTTTCTCTGTACAAGGGTCTAGATAATTGGCCTTCTTTGTTTGTGCCCTTGCAATTGCTAGGACCTCCTTGTCGGCTACCTCTAGCATGTTGATTCCTTTTTTCTTCAAGCAATCGGTGTCTTCATGATTGCCAGGACCACACCATTTGCATAGCCTTCCACTCACACCTTGACCATTCTAGCATTCCTTGGAAAAGTGACCCCATTTATTGCACTTTTGGCACTATATCATGGATCTGCCTTTGTTGTCATACTGGATTTTGCTTCTTGGCGTACTGTTATTACTTCTCTGATTATTGCAATAGCCACCAAGGGATGCATTGTTGTTTTGAGGCTTCAACAGTGTGGTCAGAGGGGTTGACTGTTCCCCTTGTGTGAAAAATACTTGTGAACTCCTTATTTTTAGGTTGTATGGGCACTCCTTGATGGATTGTTCCATAACTTGGCAGATGTTAGAAAACATTTTCTTTAGGCAGTTCGCCTTTGTGTGACCTTTTGTTTTGCATTCGGTATAGCACAATTCATTCACCTATGACCTTCTATTTTGCATTCAGTATAACACAATTCATTCGCCTCCTTCAACCCTTCTTTGTCGGCTTTCAGTTCCTTGATCATTCTTATCATATCCTTCTGGAGTGCATGCACCATTTTTGACTCATTGTCGTTGTCGTCTGTACTCTCCTTGTCATCCGTGTTCCTTTACCCTCAGGAGGTTGTTTTGTTTTCGCTCTCTATATCCACCGCTTGATTGTACACTTCGATGTACAATAACAGAGGTACGATTTTCATTTTTTTCCTTAGTGACGGAAGCTAGCCTTCGATGAACCATCGCTTGTTTAGCCCGTCGACCGACTAAGCCTCCAATTTCCCTAATAATTCTTTGAGTCTCCAGTTATAGGTATGCACATTCTCGTGCTTCCCTTGCTTTGTACTATAGATTTCCACTACAATTTCACTATCATCCCTAAGAACTTTGAACTCATCTTGGAATGCCTTCTTTAGTAATCTCCATGATGCCCTATTTACTTGATCTAGTTTTGCGTACCAGTTGATGGCATTGTCTCTCAGCGTCACTGGGAATGCTTTCAGCCAATAGTCCACATCATCTTGTCCGTTGGCTATCCAAATTGTGTCGCACATATTGCAATGCCATACTGGATCTTCTTACCTATTCCCCATAAATTTTGGAAAATTTTTCCTCTCGGGTGGAGTAACCATCCTTCCTCGATGCCCTTTTGTGTATTGGACCTGACTAGATTGGTTCTCCCCCTACGTTCCGGTGCTCACTTGCACTCTTGGCCACGTATGAGTCTCTCCCATGTCTTCTATCAACATCCTCGACACCTCAAGTCTCATAGGGCTCGTTCTGGTACTCCCTCCACCCTGGGGTCTTAGGCTCAAATCTTCCACTCAACCCTTCGTCATCATTCGATATGGACAACTCTCGAATGTGTGGAATATTTTTCTCAAGCTCTTCAGCCACTTCATTTTCATTTTCATAAATTTTATAACTTTCCATGTATGGTTTCCTGAAGGGTCTATCCCTTTCCTCGACAAGAATTTGGTGTGCTCTTATGATAGATTGGTCTATTTGATCAAGGTTTTGGTGTGCTCTTGTAATGGATTGATTTATTTCAGTTATATCTTCATTGATTTCTTTGTCAATTTTCTTTAGCCTTTGCTATCAGTTTTCTTGCTCCTATAACCTGAGTGATTACCGAACCTTTTCTTCCTATGTTTCTTGCCCAATTGGTACTCGGTTCTTATTCTTATTGGGTTGTACGAGCATTAAAGGTTGGTCATACGATCATTGTTTTCCGGGAGTATGTCTTTGACTAGTGTTGTCCCAGATTTTTGACTTGTTAAAAATCAAGACAACTAATAAAAATTTTGATAAAATTTAAAGATTTTCTCTTCTGGGGCACGCATTTCGAGGTGCAAAAATTAGCAAATCTCAATTTTAAGTCTATAGTCCTTTGGGTTACCACTTTTTATGCATTCTTCTCCATTTTCGTGAAATTCTGAGTCATTTTTAGTGTATTTTTGGTCCATTTCGGGTTTTTTTGGGCAACTCAGCAAGTAGGAAAATTTTGGCTTAAGAGCAAAATTGCTAAAACTTAAAAAAGTTTTGAAATTGCTTTAGTTGTTTAAAAGTCCGATTTCTTCTAAGTTCTCTAAAAATACTCATTTTTGCCAAAAGTAAAATTGTCAAATGAGTTAAAAAGCCCAATTTTAATAAAAATCACTTGCAAATTCTCATGAAAATCCCGATTTTCATCAAAGTCACTTGCATTTAGTTCTCAAAATTCTGATTTCACTTTGTTTTGACTTGCAATGACATTTCTAAAGCTCCGATTTCATTTAAAGCACTTGTAAAGTCTTCTAAAAACCTCGATTTGAGTCTTTTGGTTAAAATTACTTGTAATTGTTCTTCAAAAGCTCGATTCTACTTAGTGTCACTTGTAATGGTCTTTAAAAATTCTGATTCAGGTTGAAATCATTTGAAATCTGCTTGTGGAGGAGACTGTGTAAATCTGAGTTTGTGTATGATCAAAAAACATGTTCTTTCAAAATGCGTTTTCTTCTTTTTCTTTGCATTTTATTTGTCATTGCCTCCATTTTTGAAATCGTTTGTATATATGTATCTGGCACTATTCACTTTTCTGAAAATGCGTTTTCATTTAAAATGACATTTATTCAACTCACCTTCATTGAAAATATGTTTTCATTTACCATATTTTCACCTCCATACTGAAACGTCATATTTATTCATTATGCCTTTCTAAAAAATGCATTATTCATCCTATACGCCTTCCATCTTTGATATATCCTCACTCATGAATGTGGCTCTTATGCCAAAAATGTGTTTCTCCTTATACCATGCACCCTTCATTTTTCTTTCATTCCATTGATATTCGCCCTTCATATCATTTCATTGCATTCTGTTCTCATGTCATTCGTATTGTACACTTTATCCCATTTACCATTTTCTGATAATAGAAAAGAAACAAAAAAAATGATGATGTTTTTGAAGTAAAGCAAATCGGGTTTTTATTCACCCATTGCAAGTCGGGGTTTGTAACTAGAATTGCAATTTTAAAAATTGCAAAAATTAAAAATTTTCAAATGTCCAAAAAATTCCGACTGCCTTTTGTAAAATTGCTAAAGTCATCAAAAAACCCGAAATGCTTAAAGGCTTGAAAGTTGAACTTTTTGGACTTGACTTTAAATCCAAGCTGCCCTTGAGATGAATGTTGAAGTTGAACAAGATATTCTTTCAAACTTTAAGAAAATCCCTTGCACAGTGTTAAGTTATGAAAGAGAATTGCTTGCAACCGATGATGTTGTTTCTCAGATTACTGCAAATCTTCACTAAGAGTTCGATTCAGATCAGTTCTTCATGGATTCAATCCACAAGTTCGTCAATCATCGAGCAATCCTTGATAAGTTGCAAGTTGCTTTCAAAGGACACAGAGAGGTCACAGTCGGAGATCATGATGTTATCATTAAGACCGTGGTTGTTGCTAGAAATACACTTGGTCATGATCCTAATGAATTGCAAGAGATCATCGGCAAGTTCTTATCTTTCAAAGATAGGAATGAGACATTAAAATATTAGGTTGTTTTATGTATTTTTACTTTCGACAAAGTATATGTAAAAACAAGTTTTGCAATTGCAAGTGTTCTTTCCTTGCAGTTTTGGAAAATGTAATTACATGTAAGATCTTACGAAACAAATCACAATTTGGATTGTAATTTTGAATAAATCAATTGCAATTAGTTACCAGTTGAGATATTTTCTCAAGTTTGTTGAGATCCTCCCACCTTTTTCTCTAGACCTCTCTCCTATAAATACCTGAGGAGGTCTATTGTAATTTAGGAATCTTTTGGCAATGCAACAAAATTCTGCCAATTTGTGTATGCATTCTAAGACTTTGAGTTTAGATGTAAATCAGATTGCAATCAATAAAGAAAACAAATTGCTTCCAAACTTTGTGTTGGTATAGATTGTGATGTGACAACATTATTTGGAATTGATTGTGAGTTTTGTGGTGTTATACAAGAGGGATTCAAGCTCAATTTTGTAGACTTTGAGCTGCTTATTGCGTTTGGAGTTTTAGATTAGTTTTTCAGATTTGATACTGCAAACTTTGAGTTGTTTGTCATGTTTGAAGCTATCATAGAATGCTCAAACAAAAGGGGGTAACTTGCAGACTTTGTGTTGCTTTTATTTTCTATTTTGAGCTGCTACATATTGTACTTGGTTACCAGAAAATCATCTAAAAAGGGTAGATAGGATTGCAGATTTTCAAGACTTTGAGCTTGAGGTTGTTTTCCCGTCCTGAAGGAAGTGACGGAAGTCTTTAAGCTTTCAGGAAACTTCATTTCCTTTCTACTGATTTTATTTGCAAGCTACTGTTATAGTTTGTTTAAGAAGTTCATGTTACTTTTCTGCGAGGAGAAAAGAGTTTAGTCTTTTCTGAAACAAGAGGAGAGATTATCGTTCCATCCATATTTGTTTTTAGTTATTTAGATAGGGGGAGCCTTCCCTTAAATAGGAGAGTTTAATTCACACACTGTGTTGAAATCACCATTTTGCTAAACCTCCTAAGTTTACAAAATATTCAACCAACAACTAGTATCATGTTCTTCCTTTTCCTGCTTGGTTCTCTCCTTGTACTGTTGCAATATTTGTTGCCTTCGGCGTTCCTAGTTGCTCTCCGCCCAAAGGTCCTGCAAGATTATGAAATGGTAGGCCAGCAGCCTTGACAATCGGTTGAGGAGATGATCGACTTCGTCGTTCACTTGTAGTTTGTCCCAGATAACTGTGTGATGGATCTCTTATCTGAGAGCTTCCCTCCGTACGTGATCTCTTAATGATATGTCCCACAGGGTCACCAAATCTTGTGTCAAATAGTCTTATCTTTCCTCATTTGTTTGTACGGGCTCCTTTGCTAGCGACCCATCATGATGCCATCTTACTATCGGGTGATTTCCCCAAGTACACTTAGGCAACAATGCCAAATGTTTACTCACAGAATGAATTCCAACATACACATAACTTACGTACTAGAAGATAATGCATAAAATCATCACACTTGTCTTTATTGATAGAACATATGCTAGTACAATCATAACATGAACAATCATAGCAACCGTACCAATTGACTACCTGACTCTGAATACATATAATGCACCAATGGTGGTTGAAGGACCAACCGTCACGTCCCTTCATTACATTAATTATTCCATCAGGAACTAATTCCCAAAACCACTAACTAATATGACAACATGACAAGTACGTACACACAAGTACATGAAATATTAAACTAAGTCTTATTTATTACCCACGGCCGACTAAGTACACTTTGGCTGGCTACATTGTTCATATTGTGTATACTTCAGAGGTTTCTAAAAAGGACATTGCCTCTTTACAAGTTTTCAAGTGCACACATTTTGTAGAGAAGCTTGGTGTTAGTCAGATAGTATCATGTCCAATTATTTGAAAATCAACTATTTATTTTAAACACAAAGCCTCTAGATGGTTAGTGCTTTCCAAAGGCTTGAAGATCAAATCAAGACTCAAGAATGCTCGTGACTCAGATTCTTTATGTGCTCTGTGTAGAAAGATATGGATTAGTTAGACATGTTATCTGGAAATGTACATCTGGTAGGGTTTGGGTATAGAAGCAAGCGAAATTCCACTTTTTTATTGCTTCTCTCTTTCTTGGAGAGGTACTCTTTTCGGGGATACTTGATTGAACAAAGAGTTTCAAATAGATATAACATGTAATTCAATTTTCTGTAGGAGTAAAAATTACTTATTTTTACAAAGATGATTATTCTTTATCGTGTGGGGCAAAGGCACACATGTTATCTTTATTATCTTTTAATGGGTGAGATTTTCCATATAGCCCTATGTGCACTTCCCTATTTTTTTGTCCAATATAAGCTGCATTTCTGCAAAAGAAAGCATGAAACCAACACCTAATGATAATAAAGGACCAATTCAATTAGTATCTCCTAGTCTATAAAACTATTCTCTAAGTAAATAGAAACTAAATTATTATAAGCACTTACATAATTTATTGTAGCAAATATTCAATATTCAAAAAATAGTTGGTTACAATGACCAAAAGAATGTACCATAGACTAGCACCTTTTGTCCCCAGTCCCCAGTAAGTGAAGTCTTCTAGGTTTTACAGAAAAATGATTACATTTGAGGAACAGTTAAATATAATTAGTTCTATCATTTTACACACATTGATTATTTACAAAAATATTTTTTGGAAGATGGCCTTAGTCGTAGCAAAATGCATAACTATGTGTTTTATGGTCCTTTGATCAATTCCTAAGTTCAGATTCTTGTCAAATAAATTTCAAAAATATTATAGTAGCAAAATTTCTACTAATAGACAATTAAAATCCAATTAAATAAATTTCTAAATGCACACCTTGTCAGCAACTTTTTGAATGAGATCATCATAGATGGGAGTTGTCTGTCTAGTTCCAAAAGTTGTAAATGTATATGAAACATTGTAATGTAGATAAGAAAGAGCAGCTCTAAACACATCTATCCAGAAACCCGAAGCTATTGTTTTATTATGACTGTCCACTCCCACCCTCACAAATGTCTTAAACCCAGCTTTATTTGGAACAATGATGCGAAGAGGCCTTTCAACCATTGAAGGCACCCAACCACGAGGAACTTTACTGCTACCTCCAGGCCAAGTCACAAAACTTGGCTCTTTGACTCTTTTGGTAGCATTAAATATAGTCTCAGCAATAGTAATTGGAGGGTGAATGGTCAAGTATCCAACATTTGAAGTCCATTAACCCATAGCTTTACAACCTGTCTCAAGTTTGTTTATAATCTCAAAGACAAAATGCAAGCGATCACCTTTAGCATCAAATCCAATAAGGCCTGTTGTACCCAAAAATTTGGTTTTTAGAATTTGATGAAGTAATGCAGATACATCAGTTGATTCTCTTCCTTTTGCTAGATTAAAAGTTCCACTGGGAGTTTCTGGGCCACCAGATAAATCATATTTCTTTTGATTCAATATGTTATGTACTGCTTTTGCGATCACCCAAAGCGCATCATATGCATAGAAAGCCACCACTCTTAGATTCTAATCTTCACAACAGGCACTTCCCAGTCATTCTCTCAATCCATAGTAGAGATATTGGAACTTCAAAGATGGAGGAATATAAATTTGAGTACATATAATACCCTCTAGTGCTGATAATGAACCAACCCCAAGAGGTAGTGTGTCTAATATGCCTGCAATACCATCTGTAACAATCCAAACATAGCTGCTATTGAACATTCTCAAATGAATAGCAACAGAGAGTAAAGTTTGGCCCAAATCAGGTTGCATGTGCACTAAAATTACCCTTGTTTTGATTTTATGAAGATTTAATAGTACCTTCTGAATTCCAATCTTCCCTATATTAGAATCTAGTGCGACTTTATATACAATTCTAGAGCCAATATTTTCAAGAGAATTTCTTAATGCATAAATAGCATTCCTTCCAAAATCATCATATGTGAGTATAGCCATGTAATGTCCCCTTCTCAAACCTGATCTATCCAGTGACCGTTGGCCTTTTTTCGGAAACCCGAAGGCTAGTCGAAAGGTAAAATTAGGGTTTCCTATTTTGAAGGATGTCTTTGCTCGGAGGTGGTGGATTCAATGGCGGATTCTTTCTGGGTTTTCAGAGAGTTTCACAGTGGTATGTTCATCTCGGCATTCTGAGCATCTTCAGGAATTTACTATTTTTAGTAAATTCTATTTCTGGCAGTTTTACAGTTGGGTTCAGCATGGTTAACTTCCTACTTCAGTTTGGTCAGTTGGCTTGCTCATTTATGGCTTTGGGGCACTTTTGGAGAGATAAGTTGAGCTATTTAATTAATGTCACGTTTTAATATTATATTTTAACGTTGACCCCCTTGGTTTAGCCTATTGACTTCATGTTGTTTTGAAAAGTGGTCTTTTGAGGGTGGCACCTTCATTAAAGATTATTTTATAATTTATCAAAGTCAGAATTAAGCCTTAAGTGGGACGCATTTATTTAAATGAGGAATTTAATTAAATGAAGTCAATTTGAAGATGTATGGAAAAGGATGCCATCTCTTGGGATTAGGGTTTGACTCTGAAAAAAGAAGTTAGGGTTTCAAGAAGGTCAACAGAAACTTATAGAAGGAAGCCTTGGGTTCTCTCTTCATCATCTTTTGTCTACAGTATCATTATGCTGCAGGTTTGGCTCTGGAACTGCTTCAAGGAATGAAGGCCTCCTAGCTCGGGCATTGCTTCTTGCTTGCAATACAACAACTAGTGGTGATTTAGTCTAGTTTGTGAGTTTGCTTTGAGTTGTGTGCATTATAATCAGCTTGTGGCTGTCTAGATCAATTATTGCATATTAGCTAATTTCTAGAAATTGCATTTTAGCTACAGCAGATCCGGGTTTTCATTCGTAAATCAAAAAATCAAAAAATATTTGTTATGGGTATTGCATAAATCCTTTTGTCTAGGCTAGGCGCCCATTTGTGCCAGGTTGTGGATTTTTTAGAGAAGTATCTGATTTTATAAAGAAAATCGCCCCTGTGCTGGGTCGTACCATCTGCTTTGTCTTGGGAATTGTGCATTAAACAATGTTTTCTTTTTAAGTCTTTTTTTTGTTGTTAGTTCGAGCGCCCTCATGCTAGTAGTGTTTTGCATTCAATATCATGCCATTTGAGTAAGTAGTAAGGGAGTTTCGAGCTATTCAAGAAATCTATATGCTGCTAGTTATATGATGAAAATACAGGTTTGTCATAACAGTTTGGAGAAATCTGCATCTTCATTCTTGGATGGGTGTTGAGAGTTCTCAAAGACTTTGCGGCGGCTTCATTGGGAATTGCCCAAGTTGAAAGAGGTTGGATTTGTTTAGTGCTCTTTCAGTTTTAAGCTTTACTTCTCAGCAAAGAAATTCTCTAATATTGTTGCAACTCTGTTTATATGCTGATTCACATTGTTAGCAAGATATCATCTTTCATATTGTAAGCTGGCAGTAGTACTGTCAACAATTTAGAGTCTTGCTTTATCAAATTGTAATGCTCTTCTTACTTTCAGTATTTGATATTGTATTTAATTTACCTCCGCCCTATGGTAGCTACTTTCCCACTCTGGGTTAGCAAGCACATTCTGGGTGTTGAGTACTTTCAGATTTTCAGTCTTTCTTTCAAGCATTGTACTTTATAACACTCCACCATATGGTCGCCCCTCACTCCATACTGGATTGGGTAGCACATACTTGGTGTCGAGTTGCCTTTCAGTACTTAGGGTAGAAGATCCTCTGACCATATGCTTGCCATTATCGGTGCCATTCTTGGTTAGAGTTCCTACATAAGCATTTTGATTAAGATCCTTTGACCAATGCTCACACCTTGCCCACATCGGGATCCTGGTGTACATTCTCGTTAGAGTTGCTTCAGCAACGTTTTGGTTTAACTACTAACCTTAACGGGTGCATTGATTGTAATTTGAAATTTGAAAAAACAAAAAAATTGGCTCAGAATATTTCAGTGGTATCAGAGCCAAGATCTTGCCATCCTGTGATCAATCTATCTATGAGTGACAGAGAAAAGAGGTACATTGCAAGGGAAGACAAAAAGGTTGGAAAACAGTTCCAGCCCTATCAGGCTCCAGAAGGTCAGATAGCTTCAGAAGTCTTGAGGGCTCATTGGGAGTCTTCTCAGGAAACAGACATGGCAGAAGGTGAAAGGTCAGTTGGGGGTAACGAGAGGGTTACCAATAGCAGAGATGATAGTGGAAAGGGCAGAGAGAGATCCATCAGTCCAGGACAGAGATTTGAAAGGAAGATGGATGCTTTAATGGATATGGTTTCGCTCATGATGGGGAAAGTGGGCCAGAACACTATTCCACAGAACAACACTGGGTATAGAGGAGAGCATAGTGCTTCCAACCAGCATGATGGACATGCTGCTCAACATACTTCAAACAACACTTATGTCTCATCTAGGCCATTCAAACCCACCTTCTTGGCACCTGTTAACACTCAGCCGAATCCCGGAGAGAATGCTTCATTCGTGGAGCAGTTGAGACTTGGCCGTGCAGAGTATGATTCGCTCCCTAACGACATCAAGATGGATATGTCCTATAATGATTTTATGGATCATAAAAGGAAAAAAAAAAGGACAAGGGAGACATTATGATCAAAGAAGACCATCAACTTAAGGAGATTTGTACCAAGCTGTCAACAAGGTTACACTTTCACACTTTGACAGGAGTGATACCAGTTCAACCTGAGCTTGGATACAGAAGCTGGATAACTATCTAGCTCTCAGACCCATGGCAGAAGAAGAGGCGATTAAGTTAGCTACACTACACCTTGATGGGGTGGTGCATGAGTGGTGGTACCATGGCCTAGTTACTCTGGGTCATCGATCTATCACAACTTATGATGAGTTCACCACTAGGCTCATCGAGAGGTTTGAGAAGAAGGATCCTGAAATTCATTTCAGAGAACTTGCACAATTGAGACAGTATGGCACAGTTGATGCCTTCATTGCTGAGTTTTAGAGACTCTCAGTTATGGTTACTAGAATCACAGAGAGGAGATTGGTGATCCTTTTCAGTGAAGGTTTGACAGAACCACTCAAAGGTTGGATTAAAGCCTTTGATCCACCAACCCTACAGGAGGCCATGAAGAAGGCAAGAAACATGGAGTGGGCTGCTCCTAAGGCAAAGTTCCAACCCAATCCATCTTTTCACAAAAGGGATAAAGGGAAAAGACCTCAAAATAGACCTCCTTTGAGACCTCAGCATAAGGAGTTCAAACATCATAATCCCCATGTCATAAGATTGGATCTGGAGACCCTGAACTAACTCAGAAGAAAGAGGTTGTGTTTCTGATGTAGGGAAAAATGGTCTCAAGATCATGTTTTCCCTAAGGGGGTTAAATTTAATCAGATTGAGTACTATTCTGCTGGTGAAAGTAGTTCTGATTTTTTCGACTAGCAATCTGATTTTGAAGAAAGTGAAGTAGAAAGAGCTCTAGAAGAGTCCGGAGATGAGAAGGAAAGTGGAGGATTCTTGGCTCAACTTTCAAGTTTCCAAAGAAATGAATCATTCAAGGTTCGAGGGATGATCAAAGGGCAGCGAATCGTTGCCTTGATCGATACTAGAGCAACACATAACTTCATTGATGAAGCTGTGGTAGCAAAGAAGGGGTTGCAAACAGAGGAGTTTGAAGGTTTCAAGGTCATGGTTGCTGATGGATTCCATATTTCTTGCACCAAGAAAATCTCAAACATGACCATGCAATTGGGAAACTACGAAGTCAAGGACAACTTCTATGTAGTCCACATTGGAGATACTGATGCCGTTCTAGGTATTCAATGGCTGCGTTCTCTTGGGGAGATCTCCTTGAATCTACAAACTATGGAGCTCAAGTTTCAATCCGATGGGAAGAAGATAGTTCTAAGAGGAATGTCCAATGGGGGCCCTCGGGTTGTGTCATTCAAAAGAATGGTAAGGCTGATCCGTCACGATCAAGCTGAGTGGGTTGCAGAGTGCATGATCTTTCCTGCTAGTCCGGTTGAGATTAATAGAGACTATCCTCCTGATGTTCAGTCTCTACTCATAGAAAAGAGCAAAGTCTTTGCTGGTTTGCCTCCTGGACCTCCACCTGAACGAGGTTCAAAAAATATCATAGAGCTCAAGGAAGGAGCTAAACCGGTAATTACAGCTCCATATCAGTACCGAAGAGGCAAAAGGATGAGATTGAGAAGAATATTCAAGAACTCTTGGAGATGGGTTTCATTCACCTAAGCAAGAGCCCCTTTGCATCTGTAGTGGTTCTTGTGAAGAAGAAGGATGGTACCATGCACATGTGTGTGGACTATCATGCTTTGAATCAAAGCACCATCAAAAACAGATACCCCATTGCCAGGATAGATGAGCTCATTGATGAGCTACATGGGGCCAAGTTCTTCTCGAAGATTGATTTGAGATCGGGTTACCATCAGATTCGAATGAGAGGATCTGATGTTGAGAAGACAACTTTCAGATGTCACTATGGCCATTTCAAGTTTATAGTCATGCCATTTGGGTTGACTAACGCTCCGGCTACCTTTCAGTCTTGCATGAACTGAGTTTTTCAGAATCAGTTAAGGAGGTTTGTGTTGATATTTTTTGATGACATTCTAATTTATAGCAAGACTTGGGAAGATCATCTCAAGCACTTGGAGGAAGTGCTTAGTATCCTGGAATCTAAGAGTTTGTTAGCAAAAGCATCCAAATGTGAATTTGGAATGGAGGAGTTACTGTACCTTGGCCATGCATAATCAGTGCTGAGGGAGTAAAGGTGGATCCTAAAAAGATCAAGGCAGTTGTTGAGTGGCCACCTCCTGAGAACTTGAATCAGTTGAAAGGTTTCCTCGGTCTTTGTGGTTTTTATTAGAGATTTGTAAAAGGATATTCACAGAATGCTGCTCCTCTTACTGATCTCACCAAAAAGGGGGCTTTCTGTTGGTCAGAAAAGGCTCAAATTTTTTTTGACAAATTTAAGAAGAACATGAGCTCATGTCTGGTTATGGCTATTCTGGATTTCTCCAAGCCATTCGATCTGCAATGTGATGCATCCGGTGAAGGAGTTGGGGCTGTCCTGATGCAAGACAAACACCCTATTGTGTTTGAGAGCAGAAAACTAAGGGGTGTTGAAAGAACATACTCTATTTATGACAAGGAAATGCTTGCCATTATGCATGCATTAGCCAAGTTCAGGCAGTACTTGGTGGGGAACAAGTTTGTGGTTAAGACTGACCACATGTTGGGTGAAAATTATGTAATCAACTTTTCGATAGATTACACAACTTGGACTTCAGCCACAGCTATGTGAGATGTAAATCTCTCCTCTCATAAAGGGGAGGCACCCTTCTTACTGCTAACAAAAGCGATAGTAAATCAAACAAGTAATTACAAAATGTACACAAAATTCACGGAGTGAGGGGGGTGTGTTACATTCATCCTTATCTCTTTTTTTAAAGAAGATGTTTACAATGCTTCACCGTTGAAAGTTCACAATTCTTGATAACCTAAAACTAACAACTAGCAGTAATACCAATATCTCTATCTCGTCAAAGCGAAGCATAGAGATACCAAAAGTGATTAATAACAAACAAAAAAAAGTAAAAAGGGAAAGCTCACGAAGGCACAAAGTCATTCCGTAGCTTTTTTAGTGTTGGATCTGTTGCAGACGTATTGTTTGCTACGTTAGAAGCACAAAGTCTTTTTAGACGCAACAATTCTTCGAACAGCATGAACGATTACAAGCACAAAGTCTTGTAGATCATCCAACAAAAGTATCAATGAGCACGAACGATTACAAGCACAAAGTCTTGTAGATCCTTCGACAAGAGTATCCAAGAGTATGAATAATTACAAGCACAAAGTCTTGTAGATCATTCAACCAGAACATGCAAGAGCATGAATGATTACAAGCACAAAGTCTTGTAGATCATTCAACCAATGATAAACAGAAATACAAATGCAATCTAAATAATAAATGTAACACAAAGTTTACATAAACTACTTAGAGTCCTTCAGATTCCTCAAACTAATCACTACCAAATAAGATCAACTCACAAAAGTATCGAATCCAACGCAAAGTTTGGCTTGCAATCCTCTTCTTTATTAATCGAATTTCATTCACAAAGCATGAACGCAAAGTTTCATAAATTTGCTTCAAAAAGGGCAGCACTTCATTGCAAAACACTAAAGGATAAAATTACAATGAAAAATCCCTCACATTATATAGAAAGAGGGATGAGCAAAATTAGGAAAGAGATTGAGAAAATTAAGGAAAGTTAGGTGAGCGATTTGTGGAGATCTCACCTAACTTTGACCAAAGTCAAAGTGTAATTTGTTTTGAAAATATTACATCTTTGGACTTGGTGTAATTACAATTTACAAAATGACATTCAAAATGTCGAAATATTTACAAGATGCATAATGGGATGCACCGAAATGTTTGACACTGGGAGAATAGGGCCGCTTCACGTTTCTTTGCATTGGGCCGGAAGTCTTCAAATTTCCTCCTAGTCTCCTGCATAAACTTCTATTTGGACCAACGGTGTAATCCACAATGGTGTGAATTCTCGTGATCGATCTCATGGCAGATGAGTGAACCTTCTTGCACCTGTCAAGATGCGTCTTCAGGTTGTCCAATGTGAGCCTTGTATCACAAATGATGTTCAGCGAAGCTTCTGAGAAGTCTGACCTGTCAATCAAATTCATGATGGCTTCCTTGAAGATCAGGGATATTTTTGTGGCCGGCAGGAAGATACGATTTTCCTCAAGAAGTTGACCAGGGAACTCTCTAATACTTTTGTCAAGAATGTTGCGATGCCCGTTGACATCTTCCTGTATTTGGTGAAGATCTTATGTGAGAGATTGAACCACTTGAATTCTGTGTTTCAGTGATTCTCTTACCTCTATGAACTTTTCTTTGTCTGGAATTACCCCAACCTCCACCAATTTGCTGAGCTTTACCTGTTTCATTTTCGACCATGACAACAGGCATTTTTCCATGTCTCTGCGCTCCTGGGAAAGTACGCTCTTTTCTTTATCAAGCTCTGTGGTGAGCCTGGCCAACATGGTAATTTTCTCATCCACAGCCAAAATTACCTGAGATCCGTGTTCGATGATCTTTTCAACAAAATCATATAACACCCTGCCTTTGGAGGCGAATTTCTCAGCTTTCTTGACAGCTGGGTCTTCAATATTTACCACTGTCAGCGGTTGTGCATTACTTGGAGAACCGGCGAGTCTTTTTACAATAGTGGCATAATGCTCTGCCCTCTGTTTGTACATGTTATGAGCTTGCTCTACTTTATCCAGCCTTCCTGCCAAGATATCCAAAGTGACTTGTGCATCAGCTTTTTCACTTTCGTTGGTAACCTTGCCAAGCTGGACCTTTGTTACTATGTAATCCTCCATATTGACATCACCTTCTTGATTCGGTGGTATGCCAATTTCAGCATACTTGTGGCCAGACTTATCAACATTCAGCCTCGAGTATACCTTTGCCTTTTTCTTCCCTTTGGCTTTTGGAAGAACTATCTCTTCGAGGTAGAGCTCCTCTGGAGAAATCATTTGCTTTTGCGCTTCGACACTTGAGATATTAGCCAAGGAGGAAGAAAAGAAGTGTGAACTTTTGGATTTACTGTGAATTCAATCGCCATTGCTACTTCTGAAGTTATTGTCACATCTAAACTCACCATTGGTATCATGACAATTAGAGAAGTATTTTTCATCATTGCTCTTGTAGTTGACACATTGAGCTGATCACACATCGACTCATTCATGAAATGATTGAATTCATTTTCAGAAGTGATATCATACGTTGGAGAAGACAAGATAGGAATGGACGATGGTGGGCTTGACATTATATCAACCGTATGGATGCTTGTCACTGAAGGAGTATCAAGTTGGGTTGATGCTGCAGGGATAGGGGATATCTCGGCTGTAGGAATGCATGTGGTAGGGATAGGTGACGAGGGAACAGGAGGTGGAGAAGTTCTTGAATTTGGAGGGGTATGAGGAACGTTTGAAGTCATAGGTGATGATGTTCTGGTAATTTCTTCAACTACATTCTCAGGAGGAGAAGTAGTTATTTCTTGATCATGCTTGGGTTCCTATTGATCACCCTCTTGTCTCTCCGATTCTGGCTCACCTTCAAAGTCTCCTTCAGATCCTTCTTCAAAATCTTCATCAGACTCTTGCTCGCTTTCAGAAACCTCTTCGGCATCAGAGTCTACTTCTGCTGAATCTTCATCTTCAGTGGATTGGTCGCTTGAAGTTTCTTCTTCATCGGAACCTATCTCCTCCGGAATAGGATTTTTACCCTTAGAGTGAGATGGATGAGATTCCGTGATTTCTATCTCTTGGACAGCCTGGGTATCTTTCTTACCAATAGTGAACTTGATCCTAAGACCTCTTCGCGAAGAAATGGGAACGGCCGCTAATTTGTTTTTGTCGTGGAGTTCTTGCTGTTGGCGAGCTTCTACTTCAGACTCCTCTCCTTCTGAGTCTATTCTAAAACTTTTCAATGCATAACCATGTTTATGTAACCATTCTTCTGTGTTGGCTAGGATTGGCCTCAGCCTTTCTCTCATGCTGGTAACCTCTTTCCTAGACCATTGTATTGCAGGCAATGGCCTTTTAGCAATGCCTTGCTCATCATAGACAACATTCATGATATCACCTGGATCCTCAAAATCCTCTAGTAGGTTAGCAATACCAAGATCTTTGATTTGTTGAACTGTCAATCTACAATAGTCCATTTTGCGAATGTCTTCTTCATCTCTGTAATCTGCCTAGATGTCTTCAAAATGGTACCTGTGTTGGTGACCTTTTTGCAACTTTTTTCTGACATCTCGGTAGTCGAAATCAAACCTATACCTGTAGGTTTTGATGGTCATGATCTGCATTTTAGCATAGACAGACTTAGCTTTTTGTGCAGTTTGGATAGTATATCGGCCGATGGTCAGTGGGAACTTGAATCCACGCTTGTGGTTGCTTCTTCGTTCTTTTTGCACTGACATCAACTGTCTGGATGTTTCCATGAGAACCCACTTATCCGAAGGATAACGTGGTAGCATGTAGGGACAACCAGTGTAGCAGCCTACTCTCAAGTAAGTAAACATTGGGAATTGGAGAAAAATGCATCCAACTTTACTTACCACCTTATAAGCCTCATCAGATACTCTTCTTCTCTCCAAAGCTAGATCAAAGTTGAAGAGTAAAGGCACAAAGAAAGCATCAGTGACCCGTCTGAAATGATGAAAGCTCTCCTTCAGCTCCAATTGATAGAAATATCTGTACACAGGCACCATCATCCGATTCCCTTTTGTAGATAGACCTGGGAATTGTCTCATCACAGCTGCTGCGTACACCAGGTAAGAAGTCATGTAGAACTTCAATGTAGAAGGAGCATTGATCAACTGCTCGTGCATCTCATCGCTGATTTGTTTGCCCCAGTCGTGCCTTCTTATGATCCTGATGTATTCATACATCCAGTCGTGAAAATTGGATGATTCCGGCAAGCCCTTCACTCTACTTAGAAACGTGATCATATCCTTGACGTCATCTTTGAAGTCACTTCTCAGGAGTCCTTTCGGCCATCTAGAAACAGATGATCTAGGCTTCTTTAACCATTGAGTGTTTATCAACTGTTTAGCCTTATTAGGATTAGCATCAAAGATCTCCTGTGCTTTTGATATAGAGATGTCAATATATTTTTCCATATGAGGGACCTTGAAGACAATATCAAAGAAGTTGGGGTCAAGTCTCAGAATCTCATGCCCGAAAGAGTCGATCATGCTTATGCTTTCTCTGATGTAATGAGATGCAACTTGAAGGACAAACTTAGTATTGTGCGCAGTTGTAGGAAACATCGCCACCAAATGGAGGTTGTTGTGTACGATTGCTCTCATTGAATCAGGAAGAGGCTTCATCTCAGTTAGGTTTGCGAAGTCAACCAAGTCTTGATGACCAACTTCTGTATCTTTTATCTCTTCAACTTTGGAAAGCACCATAGTTGGCGGATAGATGCCTTGATATTTGTATTTCATCTTGCCTTTTGCTTTCGAAGAAGGAGGCTTAGTAGTAGTCATCCAAAAGAACTGGAACTCTGATCACTCTTGACTTGACGATCTCTGAAAGTAGACTGCAATCCGTTTAGCCAGAACAAACACCAGTTGTTAGGAAACATGGGTAAGCAAGAAATGAGCACAAGGATGAGAGATCATGAAGTAGATGATGAGGCATGCAAAATGATGCACCTAGGCAGAAAAATGAGGCTCAGGAGTGCACTGGTAAAAAATGAGGTTCATTTGGGAAGAATTGGAGAAAGCCTGAAAAAAGTGTAAGGGCGCTAAAATTCAGCACCCTTAAATTCTTGGAAAATTTCTTTTGGTGCAAGGGCGCTAAATTTTAGCGCCCTTACACTTTGCAGTGTTAGGCATTTTTTTTTTGACATTTTCAAAATGTCACAGCGCTAAAATTTAGTGCTTTAGCATTTTCTTAACAATTTTGAAAATGTAAATTTAAGAATGAAAGGTGAGGGCGCTCATGCTTGACAAAGGCAATTTGTTTGAAACAAGAAAAACTTTTGAACTTGTTTCCATCCCATTTCATATGCACTCAAAGGTTGAAGGAATTCTCTTTCACAATGATAGATCTTTCCAGTGTTCACACCAAAATGCATAGAGAGGGATCAAAGAGATTTCAACACAAACACATTGGATAGATACAAGTTCTCAAAGAACATCGCGCATTGAGGAGAATGGGGAAAGAAACGCGTAGGGTAGAGTATGGAAAGAAACGCGTAGGGTTAGGAAAGAAATGAAAATGGAGAGAAGGGATGGGCATTGAAAAGAAAAACACGAATGAAGAACACTACGCATAAGGATGAAAAATGCGAATGAAGAACATAATGAGTAGGGAAACAAAGAAAAGAATGCGTAGGGTAAGAAAATGGAAATGGAGGAAAGAAAAATGCGAAGAGAAACAGAAGGAACAAAAACAAAAACGTGTATAAAGGGAAGAAGACAAAACAAAAATGTGTATGTTAATATCGAACACATACAAATGAAAGAAGAATAATGGCAAAGAAAAATGACTTACCAGAGCCAAAACGTGAAGCTTGCTGAAGGAAGAATGGCTAAAATCTTCAAAAACGCGATTTATAGTTGAGAAGCAAACTCGCACAGCAAGAGGAGAGAGAAGAAAATAAAATATAAACAACCAAAATGGTGAATTCATTCACTTAAGTGAAAATGAAAATTAAAAACCTAACTCAAGTCGAGTAATAAATTTAGGCATGAAAAGTGGCACGATTGACGAAAAACGTGAAAACATGAAGAAACGTGCCAGAGCCATGAAAAAGTTTAAGTGTTGAAGAAAAATGTAATGGCACTAAAATTTAGCGCTATTACATTTTTTGGAAATTTCACTGTATGCAGGGGCGCTAAATTTTAGCGCCCTTGCACTTTCCAGACTTAGCCAATTTTGGGTTCAGGGCAGGAGCGCACTTTTTCAGTGCCACTGCATTTTTCGCAATTTGCTAAGTATGAATAGTGTAACTTCGCGAAAGATCTCGTTTTGAAGGTCTTCGCGAGGCAAACATGGGGGAATGCTTGAATTGACTATTCGAGACTTGGGAACGCATTTCGAGGTGGCTTTAAAATCACCTCGTTAGGCATGCTTGAACTTCACGAATCCTAGGAAACGGACAAGTTTCGTAGGGGGTTATTCGTGGAACGAGCGCTGCTAGATTCCATGATAACAACTAGCTCCTACTGGGGATCTTCCTTCGGTTGTTCTTTTGAAAAGAATGAAGGGAGAAGAAATCTAGAATTCAAGTGCCTTTATCCATCCATTGGGCTTAGAGTTGGGCGATGACGACAACAGAAACAAAAATGAAAAGACTCAAAAGGACTTAAAAATAAAAAGTATTTACATACCAACACCGACTTCTTTACTACATAAAGTGCTTGAGATGTTGCCCACTGTGAGGAAGGGAAAACGACGTTCCATCTCTGTATGCTAACAAGAAACTGTTTTCACCATGTAACTGATGTAGTTGGAAAGGTCCTATCCACAGTGAGTCGAATTTCCCGTGCATACCTTTTGGCTCTCTTCGTTTGTCCCACAGGAGAACGAGGTCACCAACTTGAAATTCTCGAGACTTAGCCTTTTTTTCAAACAGGTTTTTCACTTGATCCTGGTGTTCCGTAATGTGGTCAGCCACCTGAACTCGATTCTCTTCCAATTCGAAGAGATACATGATGCGCTTGTCAACAGAATTGTCAAACATCTCATCCTCAATGGCCTTAGCCAACTTGAGGGCTGGTAGTTCCAAGGTTATAGGAATCTCAGCATTCAACCCGTACAAGAGTTGAAAAGGAGACATGTCGATTGCTTGCTTCGGAGTTATTCTATCTGCCCACAAAGCATCAAACAAAGCCTTATGCCACAAACGTTGATTCTCGTCCACCAGCTTGCGGATTATAGTTACCAGATTCTTGTTACTAGATTCTGCTTGACCATTACCATGCGGGTAATAGTCGGAAGAATGTGACAAAGTTATACCATGTTTGAAACAAAACTCCGTGATTTCACTTGATGAGAAAGCAGAAGCGTTGTCAGCAACAATCTTGTTTGGCACACCGAACCTGGAAATAATATTTTCTTTTAAGAAATTGCACACTACTTCTGAAGTAGCACACTTGGTAGGTATTGCTTCCACCCATTTGGTGAAATAATCTATAGCAGTTAAGACATAGATATGTCCAGCACTTGACGATGGATTAACTGCACCTATGAAATCAATGCCCCATTGCTGGAAAGGTTCATCAATCACAACTGGTTTCAATGGCAAAGATGCCAACCTGGGGCGGCCGACAAATTGTTGGCACAATTCACACTTATGCACCCAAGAGTACGTTCTTGAAAAAGTGTGGGCCAGTAATACTTTGCTCTCAGGATTTTGTGAGCGGTTACTGGCACTGAGAAATGTCCACCACATGCCAAATCATGATAAGATTTCAGCAACTTACGCTGTTGTTCTTTATCAACACACCTGAGAAATGTCCCATCCATCGCGCGCTTATAAAAGCTGCTATCCCACAAGATGAAACTAGCTGACTTCAGCTTGATGGTCCTTTTTTCTTTCAGAGTCAAGTGATTAGGACATTCTCCGTATGTCAGGAAGTGAGGGATGTTGGAATACCATTCATCAGTGGTGCTAACAAATAGTACCATGGGAAGTGTACTAGGATCGACCTCCTCTTCGTCTGAGACCTCTTCATCCCCTGAAATTTCTTCGTCTGGATTATTTTCTGTAATAAGCTAACAAAGACCACGTCCACGTATCAACTTAGTGGGTTTAATTTCCAGATCATACTCCTGAATCTTGGAAATCCAGTTGCCTCTTTTTGTTCCAAATTCCTACTGTGTGAGAATAGACTTGACAGTCGAATCTGGGACGAGAACTTTCACATGACTGCCCAGAATGTAGAACCAGAAATGCTTAATGGCTTTTACAACTGCAAAAGTGTGCTTTTCCATCTGAGAATATTTCAACTCATAATTCTTTAGAGGGAAACTCATGAATGCAATGGGGGATTCAAAACCCTCATCATTTTCCTGCACCAAAATTGCTGATAGCGTATGCTCGGAAGCATAACTATACATCACAAACTCCTTGGTGTAGTTAGGGAAAACCAACACAGGCGCATGAGCAATGGCCTCCTTAATGTCATCGAACGATGCTTTTCCTTCTGTCGTCCAATGAAACGTGGCATTACCCTTCATCATGTTCACAATGTGACGTGTCTTTTCAGCAAAGTCTGGAAGAAACCTCCTTAAGAAGTTTACCTTGCCAAAGAAGGAATGAACGGCTTTCTTGCTTGACGGAAAAGCGAGGGACTTGATTCCATTAACTCTTTTCGAGTCAATCTTGATTCCTTCAGCAGATACTATGTGACCAAGAAGTTTACCTTCTGTCACCCCAAAAGTTGACTTTTTGGGATTGAGGGAAATGCTGTGCTGACGACATCTCTCTAGAGTTTGTCTCAAATGATAGAAATGCTCATGGCATTGCTTAGAGAACACCGTAAGATCGTCAAGGTACACCACAATGAACTTACCCATCACATCTCAGAAATCAAGATCCATGGCACGTTGGAATGTAGCGCCAGCGTTGATCAAACCAAACGACATCCTCCGATACGCAAAGGTTCCCCAAGGCGTCATGAAAGTGGTTTTATGTTGATTGCTTGAATTCACTTCAATTTGATTATAATCAGAAAATCCGTCTAGCATGGAGAGCATCTCGGATCCAGTTACATTTTGTAGGACTTGATCCATCATTGGAAGTGGGTAATTGTCTTTGAGAGACAATTGATTTAGATTTCTGAAATCTACACAAATGCGGATTTCACCATTCTTCTTACGAACGAGGACGATATTGGCTATCCACGTCGAATGATGGATAGGGAATATTATCCGTGCGTTCAGCATCTTTTGAACTTCTGCCAAAATCGTTCCAGAGATCTTGGGATTATACTACCTCTGCTTTTGTTTGTAAGGCAAAGCTCCAACCTTGAGAGGAATGTCATGTTGCACTTCCTTAGGCCGAAATGATTTTAGATCGTCATATGAATATGCCAAGACATCGATGTATTCCTACAGCAGCTGAGCAAACTGTCTTTTTTCTTCAGCCGTGCAACATTTGCCAATGTTGACCATCTTAGGACTGGCCTCAGTTCCTAAATTTATCTGTTCAATTTCATTAGACGAGTCAGAATCTGAGAGTTGCTTCTTCATGTGGTGATCATGCTTATAAAAAAGCTTCTCCAAGGATACTAATCCTTTAGGGATCTTATTCCCTTTGAGTTGCAGATATTCCTCGCCTGTAATAGGATCCATATCAGATACGGATTCTCGAAGTGGAGAATCACTGCCCTCAAAGTACAACTCATCAAAATTCTCTGCTTTCTCAAGAAAGGCAATAATTTGATGGTCGTCATTGAAGATCTGCCAGTTCTCTGAATTGTCAGGTACACTTGGGCAGAAAACCAACTCTATGGTGTAAGTAGAACCTTGAAAATCTTTGTGTGGTACCAAGAGCATGGCGGAGATTGCGAGGGAATCAACTCTAGTATTATATTCTCTGGGAACAACAGATATATCAAAAGCTTCGAATTCCTCAATGGAATCCCATACTAGATTACGATAATGCCTAAGTCTCTCATTCTTTGTTTGATAGAGATTTCTTACTTGACATACTATAAACTTAGCATCACCTTGTGCATGAAGATTTTTTATACCTTTTTTCAACGCAACTTGCATTCCCAGCAACAGGGCTTCATACTCGGTGGTGTTATTGATGTTATCAAACTGCAGCTTGAAGGAGAAAGGGAAAAAATTCCCTGATGGAAAAATGAAAACCATTCCTACTCCAGAACTGGTCGAAGAGCAGCTACCATCAAACTCGAGTAGCCAGACACTGTTGGTATCACCAACTGGAACAGTTTCGAAGTCCAAAACTTCATTATCTGACGAAGATTCATGGTCAGAGATGGAAAAATCTCTTGATGATGTTTCATCTAAAGTTGAAGAAGTATCATCTTTCTCTAACTCATTTTGAGTCGAGGATTCTCCTACCTCATTTGTCTATAGGTAGTAAGTTCCCACGCCTGATGATTCAAACAAAATCTGAGCTCTGGGATCATCTAACTCAACAACTGAGAATTTTGATTCCTTTTCAGGAATCAGCTTTTGCATCACACCTTTTACTGGTATTCTTGCTTTGGACATATCCATACTTAGTTCTCCTCCAATATCCTTGTAGAAATTGCTTTGGGGCCATTTGGGTGACTTACTATATATAGATGCTCTCTCCAAGAATCTTGGAGAACACACCAAAAGTTAGAATTTACTTTAGAAAGTGTCATAGGAGTCCTCAAGACCAATTGAGCTCATTGAAAACATCAAATATCCTTCCTGTCGAGGTTGACAATCACTGAGAAAGAAAAAGCCAACTACAATGTTGAAGTGACCGAAAATGGGGACATTACAAAATATTGTAATTTAGAAGTCAAATTAGGATTTTGTTTGTTGTATATTGTTTTCTTATGCACTTCCTATGACTTGAAGTAAGAAAAACAAAAGAAAACTTGTTTAATGAAGGTTGAAAAACAAGGAATCATATTTTTGTGTGCCATCTGCTTATGTGCTTCATGTTACCTAAAATAAGAAAAGAAAAATAAAAATACTTGTCTTGAGCTTGTGCATAATTTATTATTTAATGACAATTTGACATGTATGATAACCATAAATTTCATTTCTTGCAGTGTCACTATGAGTCCTCACAACAAGAATGATGAAGAGGATCACAAAGAGCCTATAGGGGTTCAATCAAAGACTGGGTTCTCATGCGGGAGTGGGGGGTGAGGGAGTGGTAGGGTGAGGCAATTAGTTCTATTGACAATGCACAATTTAGTTGTCCTTCCAAATTATTAGAAAATTATACCAAGGGTCCCTTTGATAAGAAGTAGTCTTTAAAACAATTTGCCACTAAATTGCAAGCAAAACTTGGGTCAATGGGGGGTACTGGGCTATGGAGATATCATTTTTGTCAACTTTAATTTCAAGGAAGCATCACAAGTGTTATGTCACTAGCAAAGGTGTAGGAGTTTGTTCAAAATTGTCATTTGAATAAAGAATTGTGGGGTGAGTTGGTGACCAAAGTCTTGTACCTACCACTATGCCATTGAGGTCTCCTACTCTTACTCCTAGTATTACTAGGAATACCCCATATCCACGAGTTTCAACTCATTCTACTAATGCTTTTCCATCTAGTTTAGGGGCAGCCACAACCAAGCCTAAAGGGAAATGTAGAATGACCACTAGTGATGCTACAAACACAATGGCAAAGTTATTCAATGTGCAAAATAGAGATGAGGTAGATGATGTCATTGAAAAATTCTTCTTTGTTAATGGCATTCCATCCCAATTATAAGGAGGTTGTGGAAAAAATAATCTGAGCAAAACCATCATACATGCCACCAAGGGAGACAAAATTGAGGACATCTTGGATAAGAACTATTCCAAGATTAATATTCTAATGGAGAAAATGAAAGCTACCTAGGTCACTAGTGGACGCATCATAATCATGGATGGGTGAACAAATATTGTGCATTGTGCACTCATTAACATTATGGTCACATGTATAGAGGGACCTTACTTCCTTAGGTGTATTGATTGTTCAAGGCACCACAAGGATGTTAATTTTTAATTCCAAATCCTTGAGATGCAATTGAGGAGGTTGGGCCAAAGAATGTGGTGCAAGTAGTGACAAATGCAACATATGTGTGCAAAGTTGCAAGGAAATTGATTGAGGCAGCCTACACGCATATTTGGTGGACTCCTTGTGTGCATGACATGAATAATGCACTCAAGGACATGGGAAAAATTAGATGGATCAAAGATGTGGTTAATGATGCTAAAAATTGCAAATTTTTATCTATGACCACCATACTTCACACGCACTCTCTAGGACCTTCTCTAGGAAGGATTTTTTTTTTATATTGATAATAGTTTAGTCAAAATACATCATTGTGGATTTTCCATGGCAACCACAAAATTCAGTTCTTTATAACACATAGAGTTGCTTTGTATGCCACTGCTAGTACTGTTCAAGTCCTATTACGTCCTGCTAATCATATTTTCTATACAAAAGTATTCATTTTCAATTGCTTATACAGAATTTTACAGAAGTGTGCAGCATGTACAAAAAATGGGGATATATATATATCATCCTATCTACACATTCCTACTCTCACTACAAGATTTCAGGTCATTCCATCTTGCTAGAGTTTCAATAGCCATCATTTCATCCCTTGAGAACACTTCTTCAATTTCCATGTTTTCATTTGTGAAGAGCCTGGGCGCATTGACTCTTTGCTTGTCTTTTTCCTCTTTAGCTTGCTCATTGAATTCCTTTTGAAGCACTTCTAGTGCAGTCATAAAGGTGGAGAGATTTGGCTTGCCATATCACTAGGAGTGTCCATACTTAACTTCATTTTTGTTGACCAACACACCACGCCATCCTTCAGCAGTTTGAGGGACTTGCCTTCAGAAATCTTCACTGTCATGGTAACCTGCAATGCAATATCAAACATGGTGAGCCTTTTGGATGACTCAATAAGGGCTCTCCATTGTCCATTGAACTTATCATCATTCCTAGCTTTCCATAAATGCCAGAGAATTTCATTAGTCAAACAATGCTAGAACAAGTTAATTTCCTTTCCAAGTTGTTTATCATTGCATAGTAAAACATTTTTCTAATCAACTTTCCCATTTTCATTCCATATTAACAAGTCATTGCATAGAAGCTTCCAAATTTCATTAGCATATAAACAATCAAAAAATAAATGATCCACTGATTCTGGGAGCCTGCATATACTGCAAATTTCAATATATGTATACTTCATTTTATAGGGACCCTTTGTAACAGTATTAGCCATCTAAAGCATGCTTTCTTAGGGTCAAGAACACTAGACCAATTAGGGATGAAGATTATCTGCCATTCTTTGTAGTTCAAGTTTACTTTCCAAGTTTTATTTAGGTGTTCAATAAGGGACTCTATTTGGTTTAAGTCTTTATATATTAGCTTAGTTTGCATATCTTTTAGGGGAGTGACACGCTTCCACAAAAGGTCCTTAGTAATATTGATGTTTGTTCTATTTAGATTGAGATGAGAGATTTCCCATGCTTATTTTACAACAAAATATGTTCTTAGATTAGACATTGGAAGGTTGAATTCATTTCTCAACCCTTCCCAATCCTTTAAAACACCATTTGTCAGAACATTGCAAAATATTTAATCCCAGACCGAGACCATTTCCTAGAGCAACCTTGGAGGAGTGCAAGAGGTTTCCCATTGTATTCTAGGTTCCACCATGTGGACCTGTTAGAGTGCAGCAAATTTTTGTTATGAGCAATACAGTGAGGATTTGAGACATAGCCTTTGACTAGTTCCTAGGCCCTCCAGATGCTTCTGAAGACCACTGAGCCAACATGGATAATTGGGTGTTTAGTTATGAGAAAATCACTGAGCGATTTTTTTTCCATGATCTTGCATGTTTAGGAGTTTCCATTTGAATATTGTTCCTTACTAGGACTTTCCAAGACTCATTTCCCTCAAAATCTTTGAAAATCCACTTGCTAGCAAGAGCTATTCCTTGCTTTTCCAGGTCCTTGAGCCCAATCCCACCCTATGCCTTGTTCATGCAACTCCAGTCCCATCTAACTGAGTGTTTTTTTCTTCTCCCCTTGCCATCAAACCAAAGAAAGCCTCTTATCCTTTTTGAATCTCTTTTATTTGATAATTGTTGAAGAACCTGACTGAAGCAAAATAATTGGAGTATAATGAAAGGATTTTTTTGCACACCCGGATTCTACTAGCTAGGGAGAGATACTACCTGTTCCATTTGTCCATCTTTTTTTCTATTTTCTCTTTGATCCATAGCCACATGTCCTTTATGCATGGGCTTACTGCAAAAGGTGTGCCAAGATGCCTGACTTGTTTGTGTGGACCCCCCAATTGGAAGTATAACTTTGGTAGCCATGCGGGTGGGGCCTCCGCCCATCCTAACATTATATATTTTTCCATGGAGATTCTTGCTCCTAATGCTTTGCAGTACAGATTGAGCTTGGTTAGGAGGTTTTATATGTTTTTTTCTTCTACATCCACAACGATTGTTGTATCATCAACAAATTGGATGCTCATAAGCTCATTATTATTAGGAAGAATTAGTCACCTAACTCTTTGTGTTACAGTAGTGTCTCTAAGGAGGAAGTGTAGTGCATTAGAGGCTATAAAAAATAGGGTTGGTGCCAAAGGGCACCCCTACCTTATGGACCATTCTAGGTTGAACACTTCAGATAAGGTACCATTGACATCAACTTGAGCAAAGGAATTTTTTAGAAGAGTGTCCACCATATTGCAGAATTGTTGTGGAAAGCCAAATGCTTCCAAGGTTGTCCTTAAAAATGCCCATTCATCCCTATCATAAGCCTTCTCAAATTCCAACAAGAGCATAGCAAAGTTTTGGTTGGAAAGCTTGGACCATTCCATCGCTTCCCAACTGGTTATGAGGTTTTCAAGGATATATCTACCCATAATAAATCTTGTTTGTGTGCTATTTATGAACTTTGGAAGTATATTGACTAGCCTTAGGACCAACACTTTAGCCAAGATTTTATAATAGACATTTAAGAGGGTTATTGGTCTCCAATTCTTCATATTGGTCTTATCTCCATCCTTGGGTAGTAGTTTTATTATTATTTTGTTGATACTACACCCCAAAGTACCCTTGTCAAGGACTTCCATATATACCTAGTGTAGATCATCACAAATCCAATCTAAAAAAGTTTTGTAGAATTCAACTGATAGTCCATTTTCTCCTGGGGAGTTTTCGTTATTCATGGAGTTAATAGCATTCTTGATTTCATCCTTAGTGATTCCTCTAGCAAGGAATTCACCATCTTCCTAGGAGATTTTATTGGGAATCATATTTTTTATTAGAGTTCTTGCATTATGCCCTTCCTCAGTATCCTCTTCAAAAGACAAGAGGTCTTTAAAGATCAAATAGAATTGTTTTAAGATGTCCTCTTGATTGGTAAGAAAGGAACCATTATGGAAGATTTGGTCAATTTGTTCCCTTATGCTTTTTTCTTTTAGGTTCCTGAAGAAGAACTTAGATCCTTTGCAATTAATTTTGCCTTTGATTTTTAGACCTTGTATCTTGTGTGCCTGAAGCTATCTTAGGGCATTCTTTGCTAAGTTCCTCATTTAGCTTCTCATCAAATGGGTTGTTCTAAATGTTTGTCTCTGCCTTCAGTAGCTTCTCTTGGAGGAATTTTTCCTCCCTTCTTTCCATTTCTTGGTGCTTCCCAATTGTTTGACACAAGGTTTTCCAACCATTGGCATTGGCCTCCCATATTTTGATTGCCCCTTCATCCTTTAGCATACTTTGGTTTATGTCTCAAAGAGTACAAATAGCTTCTCTACAACTATCATATTTTAGTAATTTTACATTAAGGGAAACTCTGCCCTTTCCTTTGATCTTTCCTCCTGGCAGAGTTCAAAATTATGGTGGCCTTAATTGGGTGATGATCAAAAAGGGTGTATGGATACACCAACACATTTTGACCACCATCCAATGGGGTGAAGTTGAATCAGTCCTTGTTTGTGTAGAATGTACCAAGCTTGCAATAAATCCTTCTTCCACCTTTCTGTGCATTGCACAAGGTAAACCAAATCGCCTTGTTTTGAGCTTTCTTCCCAGGTCAATGAGATTGAGTTCAGATTTTAGCCTTAGCCAGAAGTGCCTCTCACTTCCTTTCCATTCAATGTCAAGACCACCTTATTTATCTTCCATAGCTTATACCATGTTGAAGTCTCCCCCAAGGATCCAAGGGATGTCAGGTAGACTCACTATCCATTTCTAGAGTTCGGTCCTCTCTATATATTCATTTGTGGCATACACTAAGTAGATGCCAAACTTGGATCCATCTTTTTCAAATGATGCCCAAAAAGCTCTATTGCAGGGGGATGTGCCTAACCCAATAAGGTATTGGCTCCAAAAAAATTCCATTAGAATAGCTGCTCCGTCCTTCCCCCTCTCATGCTTAGTGACCAGGAAGGAGGAGTTGCTCCAAATGAATTTCATGTTGGTTTCAAGAGTAAAACGAGTGGCTTTGACTTCCTAAAGAAGCATAAAATCTTTATTTTTTTCAAGGTTAAGGAATCTTCTAACCATGTACTTCCTATCAAGGGATTCCAACCCCCTCACATTCCATAAGGTACAATAAAGATTCATTATTTACATGGCTTGAACTAGGGTTTTTGTCATTCCTAAAAAGATCAAAGTATTTAGGAGTTCTTTAATTGCACTCTAGTCTCTTGGTGTTAGGCATAGGGAGCACTAACCTTGTATTTTTTCTTTTGTTCTTGCTTACACTAATACTATCTCTGCTAAGTTTGAAGATAGATCCCTTCTTCCTTCCCCTTCTTTTTGGGATTGGGGGGGGGGAGGCGGGAGGTCACTGATGGCAGTTTGCTTCTCAATAGAGTTTTACTCAATGTCCACACACCCACTGTGACTTGCTAACAACTTCACTTGTGGGTATCCTATCTTCTCCAGAATTCATAGTAGCCCCTTTGATGTCCCCTATTTTATTAATGCAATCTAGTGCAACATCATTTTTTTTTATTAAGGATTTTAACATGTTTTGCATCTTGTTGACACTCTCAATAATGTGATGAATTTCCATTTTCCTTATCTGATAATAGAACGGTACTCTCTTGGTTTAGGGGAGACCATTTCATTGTTTCCCAATAGGTCACTAGGTTCCAATAGTCCACTCCCCCACTTGGGACTACTAGAACCAGAGGTTTTCCTTGGACTAGGACTTGGAGCCGAATGTGTTTTAGTGCCCTGGGGGCATTGTGTACCCTATTCAAAGTTTTCAAACCCTGAAATGATATCCTTTTGTAATGTTCCATTCTTTGTGATCACCTAGGTTGTTATTTTAGCCTTTATAAGGCTAAAGGTGTAATAAGGGAATTCATTTATTTAATTATTTAATATTGCCTAGGGGAAAAGCTAAAGTTTCGATTATATGGGAAAAATAGGTTTTAAAGGGACCCAAAACCCTTTACAAATTAAGATACAAAATGTTGCTCAAAAGAGACTACCACAAGACACCAACAACATACTAGAACCAAAAAAAACAAGACAAAAAAGGTGTTGTACAAGAGATAAAACTGTAAACTAAGAGCAGCACCCAACAACATCAAAACAACAAAACAACAAGGAAAAAACCAAGACCTAGCAGAAAATAGACAATAGTCAAAAATAGAGCAGAACAGTATTTCATACTGCTTAAGGTGTTGGCCACCTCTAGCTCTTAGATCCTGTGCACTTCAATCATGTCCAACAACTCTTTCTTCTCAGCTTCAAAGGACTTTTTCCATTCAGCAGACCCTCTAACAACAAGACCTTTACCATCATCTTTTGCATCTTTTTTATGTTTTCCTTTGGCCGAATGCTCTTTCTCTATTAATTCAGAGAAATACACTTGGTCCTCCCTGAGCTCACTAATATTTCTGAATAGGACTTCCAAAGAGTCCACACTATTTTTCACTAAAATGTGGCTCACATAGAGAAGCTTCTTTATGTCTGCATTCATATTCAAAATCTTGGCTTCTAAATGAGCCAATCTTTCTTCACATAGGGATTTGAAGTCATGGAAAGAACCCTCAAGGTCCACAATTATGTCAATCAGAATGTCCAACACTGAGCCTTTTAGAACATTCTTCAAGTTTTCCTCCAAACCCCTTATTTTAATGTTAATCTTATTAAACTCTTGAAGAGTACACTTGGCTAACTTAAAAGTTCCAGTGGCCCCAGCCCTAGCCATGTCCAGCAACTCAAACATTGAGGTAGAATCATCATTGAGATAAGAAAAATCCTTAGAAAGGGGATTTACCTTTAGAGGCTTCGACTTTGCACTCTTCCTCTCTGCATCCTCCTCATCTTGACCCTTCATCTCTTCTTCCAACTCCACATTGAGCGAGGTATTAACTGGGGAGTTGCCTATTTGCACCACCTTTTCACCAGAAACCTTCTCCTCACCAATCCCCTTGGAATCCTTTGCAAAAACTTTCTAGGCTTGGTTCTTCAATTTGGCAATGCATTTGGACGCCCTCCTCAGCTTATCCTTGGCCTTTGTAACCAACAAATTTTCCTCCAAACCCTCCTCATTACCTCCACCTTCGGCTTCTCCCTAACCAACAACCAACTCCACATTCCTAGGAGAGGAATCATCAGAGCCCACCTCTGTATCCTCACTATCAAAAAGAACAAGGCACTTAGTCGTCCGATTGCTTTTAAGGATACCCTTCTTCCTCTTTTTCGAGGAGGTAGTCACATAGGACAAAGAACCATCATCTTCCTCTTCATTCCATTCCTCTAGTATTCGAGCCTGACAAACCAAAAGCTTTGCTTAGAATCTTCTCCTTTCCCTTAATAGCAGGGGCAGGGAGGAGAGCCTTAACATGCTCCATGATTAAAAGCTAAAGTTAAAAGGTAATATTAAGTGATTAATTAAATAAAGTTATAAAGTGACTTTAAGTGAAATATTTTAAAGATAATTTATTAAGTCACTTTATTATATATGAGTGGGAATTTAAGTGGGAAATATAAAAGGCGTTTGGAGGCCCATTTTCATGGATGCTTGGATTATTTCTCACTTTTCATTTTGGAGAGTTTTTCAAAAGCTTTGGTTTGGGGATAGAGAGACCCTAAGCCACCAATTTCGGTAGCGAGACTAATCTACCCTAGCTAGATTGTGGAGGAGGTTACTCAGATCTCCTACTTGGGCGATCTTGGAAAATTGTAATCTTCTTCAAAGACAATATTGGATTGAGCAATTAATATTTAGTTTAGTTTTGCAATAAGGGTTTATGCTCCTGTAGATATTGTTCTCATACTTGGGCATTTTCATTCCTTAGTTGGAATCCATGATTGGCATTGGAGTTTGTGAGGGTTTGAAATGCCCTACCCTATTCCATACAATTTTGTTTTTGTTTCTACTAATTCTAATGTTCAGGTCACACATTAATTTAATCACTTACAATAGCATCCTTTAGAAATTCTACATTTCAGTATGCAAATTCAAGTTCTAGTCAAACTCTTGTTACAAACTTCAACAAGATTGATACAATGATTTCTAGCATTTAAAACAATTTAATTAGTACTTAAATTCTGAAAAATGTGTCTTAAAATAAGACTTAAAAATTTCATAAAAAAAACATCACCGTTGAATCTAAGCATAGTCCATGAAGTAGAACTGTCAGCTATCGACCTGGGTGTATCTTCCAACACCGAAGTTGATATTCCTTGTGAGAAGAGAATCCTGTCCTCACAAAGTTGTTGTGAACACCGTCCACTAACAACTATCTTGTCCAATCCAAGTTTTCAAAACCAGCCTTTCCAAAATGAGCTCAACTCTTTTATTCTTTCCCATACGTAACCACCCAGACTTCTTGAATTATCTTTTTTCTCTTTTTTCCAATTTTAATTCCTTTTTGAGCATTCACTTTTTTAAAAGTAACTTATTAATTTATTTTACCTTTTCAACTTAAGTTACTTTTTTTCTTTACTAATTTAATTTGTCATTTTATAATTCTCTTTTTGACAACTTAAATTAATTTCTTATCTTTATGCTGACACATAAAATTGGGGACATTATAGGGTTTTAGAAGGGCATGAGACCTTTGAGGAGGGCATTTCACTTCCAGATTGAAGCGTTGCATTCTTACCCTAGTTTCTACCTTGGAAAGACAGTCATGCACACATGTCATGCTTCTACTTGGTCAACTCGGCAGCTAACACGGTGTCCGTAGAGCGCGAAATGGAGGAAATATTACTTCTAGAACAAATTTGCGCCCTGTAGCTCAGGGGCGCCCTTTAATATCGAGGTTTGGATTTAATTGGTTTTGATTGCAAATATATTCATTCTCTTCATAATTCAGACAGTTTTCCGACAAGCTATCAAGTAAGTCCATCCGAGTTGCAAAACTTCAACAATTGGAAGCGGAAGTGGAAGGTATGAAGAGTTTACACATCACAGAGGTAGTCAAATTTGCAGTTTTTGCACCCCTGTAGCCCAAAGGCACCCTTGAATTAGATCCCTTAGATGATTGAATTTGCAGATTCCATTTCTAGGGGATTTTTTCTGATTCAACCCAGCTCCACGATGCACCCGTTCACGAGATCGTTAGATATGTTGAGTGACCATGGTAGTGGTTCCAACAAGCACATAAAATAGAGGGTGGATAAACATGAAAATATCAACCTATACCTTTATAGGCTAGGGGCGCCTAGTTTTTTGGCCAGCTAGATGAGGTTTTTAGCAGCCATCATCTTCACGAGACCTATGTGGAATCCTCCTAGCTATTTAATGAATCCAACCATCAACTCTTAGGGTTTGTCAAACGCCCGTGAGTGAAGGATCAATGGAAATTACTAAAGAATGAAAACAAGCAGAAAAATGGCTAAGTATGGAAATTACATACTCCCTTGGAAAAGGTGCCCTACTACTAGAGGTCTTAGAAGTAGTTTTCTCACTTTATCACTTCTAGGAACATCTCTTCTAAGTTGTTCTAGCTTCGCAATGAGATCAACAACACATACATTGGAGCAATCCAGCTCCCGGTGTCAAGGGTCAAAGTAGAGTGTTCAAGTGAAAGTTGCAAGTTGCAAAATCATTTTTAAAATGGTAATTGTGCCTTTGTAGGCCAGGGGTACCCTTGCTTTTGAGGGTCTTAACTCAGCTTTCAAATGCCTTACATATAGTCATTGTTTGTGGAATTCTTCTAGCTACGTGATGGATCCATCATCTAGCCGATGGGAGCCAACATTCATCGGCAGCAACAGTTTGAAGCACAAGATGGAAAAATGGAGAAATGGCCATTTGGTGGCCTATATATCAATTTAATAAAAGGCGACTTTTATTTTGATGCATCAAACATGGTTTTTAGCACTTGCAGCTCCCAGGAGACATTTCATCTTGGTAATTATGGCTTCACAGTGGATGTCTCAGCCTACTTCCAACATCAATTAGGCACCCAAAAATTAGAGCTCAACTGAGGCAATTGTGACATTTTCAACGAGCTATAAAATAGGAAGTTAGCTAAAAATCTCAACTTTTGCTAGAGGACACTTGGAGAGTCAAACTTGAACTTTTCATAATCAAAAAAATATTCAAGTGAACCCAGTTGGAGAGATTCCAGTTAACTCAATAAAATAATATTAAATTTTTCAGTTCTAGCATGCCAACTTTAATGGGGTGATTTTTCTCAATATTTTAATATTGGTGCCCATCTTGATATTAATTTGAAAATTCGCATGTTGAGTGAGACTAAATATTTTAATATTTTAAATATTCCGGAACTCCGAGTCAGTTTTTGTTGAACCAAGTGGGGTCTAATCAAATGATTTCTTTTGAAATAAAGGTTTATTCTTGCACTTGGTGCTATTAAGCTACAAATTTATCGATTTGTTTCAAGATGGCGTCCTTTTTCTCTCACAACAGATTGAAGAGCAAGTGAATTTCTTCAGCAATCAACATTCAAAGGCACTTCAGCTATTATTTTCTAGATTTCCTTGTAGGTACAAGTCCATATTAATCAGCAGACTTTAGACAAGATGGTGATTTTAGCAAAAGTAGAGCATAAAAACTTCTATCTTCTGTCTTAAATTCTTTTATTCTTATCTTAGGTTTTCTTCACTTGTCCAAGATTCAACAAATTTTGACAAATCTGATCATCTAGGTTGGTTGTGCACGATTTCCTCTACAAAACCCATGTGTTAGAATTTTTCAGGAAAATTTGCTCCAAAGCTTCAATTCTCAAAGCTTTGCTTTTCTCAATTGAAATTCCTTTGCATGGTGGAGTAAAATTTGATATTTTTCAAATCTAACGTTGTGGGTTGTCTTAGAATCATCTTTTGGACATGTTGGTTGAAAATTTTGTATACCTTGAGGATATGCAAAATTGTGGTTTCAACCACAGTGTGTGAGATAAACTCTCCTATTTTCAAAGGGAAGGCTCCCCCTTTTCTGTCTATTTTAACAATTTAGAAATACACTCTAACTATAAATCTATTCTAAATCTGGGTGAAACTCTGTCTTTTTCTCTTTTTCCAGAAAAGACACTTATTCTTTTCTCTTGTTTCAGAAAAGAATCATAGCTGAAAATATAAATGATTTATGAAGTAAACAAATAAAGAAGCAAAGTTTCCATAAAGGCACAAAGTCCTCCGTTGCTCCTCCAGGACGGGAAATCAAATTGAATGCACAAAGTCTTTGACAATTTACTCTCCTATCAACTTTTTTAGAAGATTTTCTGGTAATTAAGTACATTATGTAGCAGCTCAAAATCTAACTACATGATGTACTTTTAATGCACAAACATAGAAAATAAAAGCAACACAAAGTCTGCAAGTTATCTCCTTTGCTTGAGCGTTCTACAATAGCTTCAAATGTGACAAATAGCTCAATGTCTGCAGTATCAAATCTGAAAACCAATCTAAAACTCCAAACGCAATAAGCAGCTCAAAGCCTGTAAAATTGAGTTTGAATCCCTCTTGTATAACACCACAAAAACACATAATCAATTCTAGATAATGTCGTCACATCACAATCTGTACCAACACAAAGTTTGGAAGCAATTTGTTTTCTTTATTGATTGCAATCTGATTTACATCTAAACTCAAAGTCTTAGTATGCATCCACAAATTGACAGAATTTTGTTGCATTTTCAAAAGATAAAAAATTACAATAGACCCCCTCAAGTATTTATAGGAGAGAGGTCTGGAGAAAAAGGTGGGAGGATCTCAACAAATTTGAGAAAATCTCTCAACCGATAACTACTTGCAATTGACTTATTCAAAATTATAATCCAAATTGTGATTTGTTTTGTAAGATCTTACATGTAATTACATTTTCCAAAACTACAAAGAAAGAACACCTCCAATTGCAAAACTTGTTTTTACATATACTTTGTTGAAAGTAAAAATACATAAAACAACCTAATATTTTAATTTGTCTCATTCCTATCTTTGAAAGACAAGAACTTGTTGATGATTTCTTGCAACTCAGCTGGATCAGGGCCTAGTGTGTTCTTGGCAACAACAACGGTCTTAATGATAACATCATGATTTCCGACTGTGACCTCTCTGTGTTCTTCAAAACAGCTTGCATCTTATCAAGGATTGTTCGATGATTGACGAACTTGTGGATTGAATCCATGAAGAACCGATCCGAATCGAACTCCTGGTGAAGATTTACAGTAATCTAAGAAACAACATCATCGGTTGCAAGCAATTCTCTTTCATAACTTAACACTGCGCAAGGGATTTTCTCAAAGCTAGAAAGGATATCCTGTTGTACTTCATCTTTTTGTTTGTTAGAGAAGAAGGTTCCTCCATCATCAAACAGGAATCTACAAGGCTAATGAAAAATAGTGGAGAATGAACGGTGAAGACGAATTCAGGTCTTGATGGAGTGATTACAACCAAAAGTAATGCTTTGTCTTCTTGAAACAGCAAGAGAGAAAGATTTTTAGCTTGGATTTGGAGTCATGTCTAAAAAAAAAGTTCAACTTTTGAGCCTTTTTTAAGTATTTCGGGTTTTTCAATGACCAACAATTTTACAAAAGGCAGTCAAAATTTCTGGGGCATTTAGCAATTTTTATTTTTTTCAATTTTTATAATTGCAATTCTGGTTACAAACCTCGACTTGCAATGGGTGAATAAAAACCCGATTTGCTTTACTTCAAAAACATCATCATTTTTTTTGTTTCTTTTCTATTATCAGAAAATGGTAAACGGGATAAAGTGAACAATACGAATGACATGAGAACAGAATGCAATGAAATGAAAGAAAAATGAAGGGCGCATGGTATAAAGAGAAACACGTTTTTGGCATAAGAGCCACATTCATGAGTGCGGATATATCAAAGATGGAAGGCGTAGAGGATGAATAATGCATTTTTCAGAAAGGCATAATGAATAAATGTATGACGTTTCAGTATGGAGGTGAAAATAGGGTAAATGAAAACATATTTTCAATGAAGGCGAGTTGAATAAATGTCATTTTAAATGAAAATGCATTTTCAGAAAAGCAAATAATGGCAAATACATATATACAAACGATTTCAAAAATGGAGGCAATGACAAATAAAATGCAAAGAAAAAGAAGAAAATGCGTTTTCAGAAAGGCATAATGAATAGAAAATGGACGAGTAAAAGAAATGCGTTCTATACAAGACATAAACAAAAAAAACGTTGGAAGAAAACCCTAGGTGCAGGAATGGCATCGGACTTTCTGGAATTCTTTGCTACTTAAAATGACACTAAAAACTGAAATCGGGCTTTTTGGCTACCAATGCAAGTCCTCTCTTGTCAAAATTGGGCATTTTTGATCCATTTACAAGTCAATCGGGACTTTAAGAGACAAGTGCAAGTGATTTTAAATAAAATCGGGGTTTTAAAAAGACTTTACAAGTGCTTTAAAGAAAAATTAGAGTTTCTGAAAGAAATTGCAAGCGATTTTAAATAGAATCGGACCTTTATAAGCTTATAACAAGTGATTTAAAATAAATCAGACTCTTTTAATGCTATTACAAGTCATTATAAAGAAAATCGGGCTTTTTAAAAAGCCATTGCAAGTGAAAATCAGATCTTTCAGAGACAACTGCAAGCATTTAAATAAAAATCAGAGTTTCTTGAAGTCTTTATAAGTCATTAAAAGGAAAATCGGGACTTTTAAAAGCTATTACAATTACTTTATAAAAATTAACTTGTAATGAAGTTAAAAATCTCCTACTTGCAGTGAGGTTACAAAAACCCGAATTTGACCAAAAACACACTGAAAAAGACTCATAATTCTACGAAAACAGACGAGAATGTGTAAAAAGTGGTAACCCAAAGAACTACAAACTTAAAATTGAAATTCACTAATCTTTTCACCTCGTAATACGTGCCATAGAGAAGAAAACCTTTAATTTTAATCAAAATTTTGATTGGTTATCCCAATCTTTAAACAAGTCAAAAGTTAGGGACAACAGGACAAAACCCATATTTCAATTTTTCTCAAGAAAATTTCCCCCCCGCAAGCTATTTTTAGCCTCAACAAGTGACTTTTTAACTTTCTAGATAAAGTTGTCAGAACATAGTCAAGTTTACAGTCAATAGGTGAGTTTTTCAGAATGCAGTACACATAAATCGAATTCAAGACTAAGTCAGTCTTGACTCATGACTTCATCAGAATGGTTGACACAGATCTTCATAAGGTGCTTCTAGAGGCTATCTTGGATCCGATTAAGATAAATAATGCAATACTTCTAAAATTCCAAGAATCTGGGTTGCTAGAGGTGGCTTCACTCTCTATTTTAGTTCATTGCATAGAATTTGTGATGTCTTGTGTCAAGCATTACAATTCTACTACTCATGAAATTCAATCAGCAAATGGATAGGTGATTTGCAGTCTCAAGCCCCAAGACATTGAATGGTGTTTTGGTATTCCTCAACATCCAAATAGTTTGGTCATTACCATGGACTAGTGTGAAAGAGCATTCAATGCTGATAAGGACGTGTGTCAAAGAAAAATGGTAGAAAGGTGGTTAAAGCAAAAGAAATCGAAATTGCTACACAATGTGGGTCGTGGAAAATACAAGGATGAGTATGCAATTTTGATCACTCTTGTCAATCGGTTTTCCAGTCATGCAGATGCTAACAAATTCCAACCTTGGATGTACTACATCATTGCTCAGATTATTTTCAGGCGAGAGCATTACGATTGGGCCTCTCTGATTAGCGATGTTCTCCACAAGCAGATTACTGGTTTCCTAGTTTCCCACCAATTTCATATGTGTTTGTATCTCGTATACTGGATTGCCTATCAGGGTTAGTTTAGATGATTGAACATAGTGGGGATTCTCAGTGTATAGAGGTTTATCAATACTATGACCAGCTTGAGTTCACAATGTCTAAGCAAAATTTTGTTGGCGTAACAACTAACACCTTTGGAGTAAGAGTTGGTACGGATAGCTATGCACACTATGCAATGAATGCTCTTCAAATTAGGAGGGGAAGCTCCCTCGTTGTGCTTGAAAAAAGTACTTGAAAATGGAAATAAACTAAACTAAATCCTGTCTTTTTGTTTCAGCTGTAGAGGTACAAGGCTTTCTCGAAAACTATACGTTGCATTTGAGTATTTTCTAGTTTTGCAGATCCACTAACTAAAACTAAACTTAATTACTTAAATTCTATCCAGTCTCCTCAAGAAAATAGAGCATGAGGAAATGGAGCAAGGTTTGACTATCAGACGATAAATATGTATAGATTCTCAACTTGAAGGCAAGGTGGTGCATCTATCAGCTCAATCTAGACAAGTTTATTGGGCACGACAACACACGATAAGCAAGCTCAGATTCTCTATTGGAAGGCAAGGTGGCATGACTATTATCTCAATCTAAACAAGTTTATTAGGCACAAAACAGATTTCTCTAAACTATGGAAAGAATCCACCATGACAATCGCATGAAACCCTATGTGGCATAACAATTGATTATAATAGTAAAGAATCACAAAACAGATTTATCATCACAATCGCATGAAACCCTATGTGGCATAACATTTGATCATAATGATAAAGTTGCACAAAACAGATTTATCTAAACTATGGAAAGAATTCACCATTACAATTGCATGAAACCCTATGTGGCATAACAATTAATTGCAATAGTAAAGACACATTAACAAATACCAAAAGAGCAATATTGAGGGCAAGGTAGGCGTAGTATATATTTCTCTCTCAAGCAAAAGTTATTTACAAATGAGCAAAAGCTCTTATTTATATACATCAAGGTGTAGGGAACCCTAAAATCACCTTGAGTCATCTACAGTCTTGCAATGGATGCAAGATTTGCTGCCAAACCCTAATGAAGTAAACTATACAGTTAATTGGAAAGCTACCATCAGTTAACTGAAACATCTAATCTAAAAATGGACAATTGTGCAAGCATCCACGTCCTTATTGAAAGCGAGTTAACTAGAAGACTATCATCAGTTAACGTAAAACCCTAAATAAAACTCCAAGTGTGTAAAGCTGATCTCAGAATAGATATGCATGTGATGACAACATTGAATTAACTTGAAAGAGTAACATCAAGTTAACTCCTGTGTGTAATGTCTATCCTAAGAGGTGGAAACTGAAGTCTACTGGTTGTGATCTCGAGCAACCAATCCCTCAATGAGATTGTTAACTGTATCACTATTTGGAGCTATGAGACTCTCTTAAAGAATGCTATGTCGATGCAGCATATCCTCACCAGTTGTGATCTGGGACTGAAGTTCGCCTCTACTCCTTGTTGCCTCATCGAACAATGCTGACATGACTGTAAGCTGAGTAACCTTACAGCCAACGGTATCCCCATTGAAAATGGCATGAATGAGTGCCTGAAGCTCTGACTGAACATTGATAAGCTCAACATAGGCACCACCCTCGATCTGATAACGACACGACAAGCGAGAAACTAAGGTTCTCACAGACCAGAGTGCACTAGTAACATGCTCTCTACTCTCAGCCACCTCTAACACCAAAGTGTCCTCTATCTTTACCTTGAAAACCAATTGTGTTTTCCAAGAGTAGATAGCTTCCTTATCCTCTGCATCTTGGACTATATCATAAGCCACACTCAGGTGAGCAATCATAATCTCATCCCAGGGTTTATTAATCACCATATCTCGCTCCTCATCTTGGAGATGAATACGGAGCTCTCGTGCATTGTACTGCAACTGATATAACTCTATAAGCATAACACGACCTCTAGCAACGAACTCCTCCTCCCACTCATCCAAACACTTGCCATATGCAACTAAATGATTAAGTTGACTTTGCTCTGTTGGAGGCTCAAGCATTGGTGGGAGTGTGATAATGGCATCTCGTCTATGTACAAGGCTAGAAATATACTGATGAAGCTATTTGATTTCAGCCTTGAGGGCTGCCTTATCTTCTCCATCCTTTAGTATTCTATCCCTAGCACTGTCTGTAGCAACCTGTAGTAGATCAACCTGGGTCTGGCATGTGCTACGACCAAGGTTAATTGTGATAACCTCGAAGTCCTGAGATTCCAACTTATCTAAGCTCCTCCACTATGGAGGTACAACAGTCTCGACTATGATCTCCATGTCAGTGTTCCTCTCTACGTGAACCATGTTCTTGACCCTCTTGTTTGGTGCATCCTAATAAACCTCATGAAAATTAGAATGATTGAGAACATAGGATGGTTGCCTCCTCTTCCTTCCTAGCTAAGCTTCAATCCAAGATTGATCTCGGCTAATACTACTAGAAGGATCTGTACTAACAACGGGAGGTTGCGATGAAAGTGAATGTGTAGAGGACCCACTGCGAGGTGGAGAGTCAAAATCCAATTCAATGTGAATTGGGACTGGTGACTGCTCTAGAACTGATATAGGAACTTGAGGCTGAACCTTAGGCACTAGCGGACTCTGAACTGATCTTTGAACTGGCTCTGTGACCAGCTGTCTGTCAAGCTCCGTGTGTGTAATAGTGGCAAGTGCCCTTCCCTTTGAATTGTTGGGCGCTTGACCTTTCTTAGGAGGATTACTCCTTTTCTTTTGTTTAGGTTTTGAAGAGAAAGGTAGCAAAGGATTCACCACTACTGGCGGCTCTGCTTTGGGCATACTTACCCTCCTGGTCTTCTTGCTATCAAGGTAAAGTATACTGTTCTGAATAACTCTACTTGACCTCTCCTTGACTGTTGCGTATTCCTTGGCATACCAATCAACTGCTGGCGACGGTTGTGTATCAACCTGCTCTTTGAAAAACTAAGGAAGAACCTCTCCCTCATCATCTAATAAACCTCCCACATCCTCTGACAAGAAAACAAAAATCTATGAGAGAGAGAAGCGACCATAACTACGTTTGCGAACCTCGAAGTCATCTACGTAATTTGCCCAGTAATCCTCCATAGAAGGCTCATGATATGTACCTCCAGCAAGGCGAGTTGTGTAATGACCTGAAAGATCATAGGCACATGTTTCAACAAGATACTTAAGATGATATTTCTCAAGCTCTTGTCCTGCAATTTTAGCATCAATTGCCGACTTGCACCAATACATTCCAAATTGAAAAGGAAAGTTGATAGATGGCCTATGCCTGCGGCGTAAAAGACGATGAACATCATGCATCTATCTCAAGAACTCCTGAAAGATTATTTTATCTGAAGGAGAAGGTGGAAGCATTGTTGGATTTCCTATAAATCTGTATACTCGGATGTAGGTGTATGTTGGGAACTGAATAAACCAATCTGCCCATCCATCCATCGCTGCCCTAGCAACTGCCGAGATATGAACGTGCAACTCCCGGTCCAAGTTTCTCACTGTATAAGTCAGAAAAGCCTCGTGAACACATTTAAAATGACATTCAGCCTTAGTGAACTCAAGCTGATCATAATACTGATAGACTTTCTGAACACTGAGAATGCCCACGGTGTTTAGTCCTCGGAACTGATCCTGAAAAGCGATCAAATACACGAGATATGAACACATGTGAAACTCATGGGCAACTAGGAAACCGGTGATCTTCCTATGGAGAATATCGCTGATGAAGGATGCCCAGTCATAATGCTCCTGCACATAAATGATGCGACCAATAATGTAATACATCCAAGGCTGGAAAACATTCACATGTGCTTGACTTGAGACATGATTCAGGAGTGTAATTAGAATTGCGTACTCATCCTTGTATTCACCATGACCCACATTGTTTGGCAATCTGTTCTTTGCTTGTTTTAACCATCTTTCTGCCATCTTCTTCTGACACTTTTCTACATCAGCATCAAATGCCTATTCACACTGCTCCATGGAAATAACCAAACTGTTCGGATGTTGAGGAATGCCAAAACCCTTTTCAATGTCCAAAGGTTTGAGACTGCAAATGACTCGTCCGTCAACTGACACTATCTCATGAGTAGTGGAATTATAATGCTTAATACAAGACATTACAAATTCAACACAATGAACAGAGATAGGTATGGAAGCGGCCTCTAATAAGCCAGACTGCTCAATATTTTGAATAATCAAACTTCTGATCTTGACAGGATCTAGAACTGCTTCTGGTAACACTTTGTGAAGATCTGTCTCAACCAACCTGAGGAAATCATGAGTAAGGACTGTTTTGGTCTTGTATTCTAGCTAAGTGAACTACATTTTGGAAAACTCACCTGTTGACTGTGAACTTGACTATGTTTTGACAAGATTTCTGGAAGCTAAAAATAGCCTGCGAGAGTTAAAAATAGCCTTTCGAAGAATTATTTTCAGCGAAAAATATGAGATATGGGTTTTGTCCAGAAAAGGATTCTAAGACAACCCAGCACATTAGATATGCGAAAATATGACTTCTACTTCATTATGCAAAGACTTTTCACTTGAGAAAATTAGTAACTCAAGAACGAATGTTCTGAAGTTAAAAATTTGTGAAAAATCAAACGCACAATTTTAACTCGAGGAAATTATATGAGAATGATCCAGATACTGAGACTTGTCAATTTCACCAATTTCAGGAACATGCAAACTAGAATCTGAGAGAAATCTAAGATTGAAGGATGAAAAAGACATTTTTATGATCTCTTTCTGTGAAAATCGCCCTAGATTTCTTCAAATTGCTGATACTCGTGAACTTTGATCTGCAAAAAGATATGTTAGATAAAATCACCTTTGGAAATTGATGAGGAATTCGCCTTTGCTTTGGAAGAATTCGCCTTTGAAAACTGAAAACCATGAACTTTCCTTTGAATTTTGCGCCTTTGTCTCTTAAGGAAATTGCGAATTTGCCTTTTGCCTTGAGAAAACATGAATTCCTATGAAGTTTAAGAATTCGCCCTTTGATTACTGAAGGATTGCGGATTTCTTTAAGGAAAATGACTTTGTTTGTTGAAGAATTGCGAATTTCTTTTGAAGAAATATGAATTGCTTTTGAAGATGAGCGCCTTTGAAAATTGAGGAAATTCGAACTTCTCTTGATAAAATTCTCCTTGAAGATTGATAAAATTCGATTTCCTTTGGAGATATGAATTTGCTTTGAAAAATACAAATTTCTCTTAAGATTGAATTTTCTCTTGAGAAATACAAATTTCTTTTGAAAGCTTTGTAAATAATAAATGATGGCGCCATCTTTAAATAAGATGAAATTCACATCAATTGGTAACTGCAAGAATTCAAAACCCTAACAAAAATAGGAGACCTCTGATTGGTTGCCTTTCAGTTGAACTGCCACTGACTGGAAGTTTGAATCTTAAATAAATAATAAAATATTCATTATCATGCAAGGGCCCCAAAAATAGAAAATCGCCACTTAATGCAAAATAGATATTAAATATTTTAATCTTCAGTTGACAATTCGAATGAAGCTTCAGGATTCACCATTAGACTTCACCGATTCTGAAAAGTCATCTCTTGAGCTCATAGGTGTCCATTTGCTCAAGTTACTGCACTTTTTATTAACTTCCTATTTTATAGCTGACGACAAAGTCACAACTGGCCATCTTCAATACTGATTTCTGTGTGACCAGGAGATGCTGAGATTGAACGAAGATATTCATCGAAAAGCCTAATGAACAAGGAAGAAATGTCTGCTGGGAGACACTACTACAAAATCCATCATTTAACTCCGTAAAAAATTAGGTGCCTCTGATTAAATTGCTTTTACGAGTTCCAAACTTAGCCATTTCTCAAATTGCTATCCGACACTTCAAATGGCTGCTGACGACGAATGGTGAACCCTGCTGATAGGAAAAGAAGCTCATTGCGTGCCTGGAGACATTCTGCATCCAACGGATATATGCATCACCTCTGAAAGGTTCATTAAGGGCCTCAAAAGTAAAAGCGCCCCTGGCTCTTAGTTGCACTGATGTCATTTTGACGAAGGTTGAACTTTCATCCAAGTACCCTACTTCGACCTTTGATATCTAGAGTTGGGATGACCCGATTTAGGCACTATCTATTTTAACGGACAGCCAGAAGAGCTCACAAGAGAAGTCTCTGGGGATGACGAAGCAAGAATACTGCTTCTAAGACCTCAAAAACTCCAGAGCGTATTTTATTTAAAATATTTGCCCTAGACTTAGCCATTTTCTGGATGTCCTCACTCTTCAGCATTTCGCCAAAGACCTCACATGTACGAGCATTTGCCAAATCCCAAAGGCTAACGGCTAGGCTTGTTGAATAAATAAAATGATTAAGCTCAAAAGCCGTGAAGACTTCGAACGCGAACGACCTCATCTGACAGGCCGAAAGGCTAGGCGCCTCTGGACTGTAGAAATACACTATAAATTTTATGTTGGTCTGCCCGTGAAATTACGTGCTTGGTAGAACCTCTGCCATGATCACCTGAAATGTCGGATCGACAAGCAGGATGATGCATTGCGAAGCTAGGCTAGAGTAGTACTAATGTCAGGAAGACTTCGTCTGCAAATTTTTCCATCTTAAGGGTCCTTTAAACCAGCGCCCCTAAGCTATACTTGCACTGGGAACGCAACAAAGAAGCTCTGAAGTGTGAAATGTCCATTATAAGCCCATCTTCAGACGATTGCTGTCGGAGTTCTGAGACTCAGATGATTGCATTTGATATCTCGTTGGATGAGTAGAATAGTCGAGAATAGATTAACTATATTTGCTATCGAAAATGCCAAGATTTACCCCCTCTTTAAGATGGGCGCCCTCAGGCTAGAGTTGCGCTTTAGCCTTAAAAAGAAAAAATTCCCATATCTAGAACTTTGGGAATTTCAACTTCTATCACCGTTTGCCAGAGCTGCAGGTCTCGGAAAGCTTCGCTAGATAGCTCATCGGATATCCAGACCAATTCTAAAGAGATTGACTGGATTCTTGAACACTTTCAACAAGATCTTGACCTTCAAAAAGCTGGGCGCCCTTGGGCTATAGTTGTGCTTTTTGCTTTTCCCTGAGAAATCTTCATATTTTAACCACTGAAAACTTTGTCTCGCTCACTAAAATGACCGTGCGCAACATGAAATGCTGTTGTGAAACGCTCCTCCATCATGAAAAGCTCCATTCTGAGTCTTAGCTTCAGGTTTTGATCAATAAAACTAAATTTGACTGACAAAATATTGACAAAAACTCCATGCTTGATATTGCCCAAAACTGTGTTTTACAACATTTAACAAGGTTTAGACTATTTTATGCAAAATTCCTTGATGAAGCAAAAATTTTGGTTTTGGGTACAACAAATTTCAAGTGTGTGCAAGAAGCATTCTTGATGTACATAGTGAGGAACCCAGATCGGGAATTGCATGTTCATATCTCAGCGGTTGTCAGAGCAGCAATGGTAGAATGGGTAGAATAGCCATAGACTTTGAGATAGGTGAAAGTAGGAAATTGTATGAACCAATCTTCCCACTCTACCATCACTGCCCTAGTGATTGAAGAGATACAGACGTGCAATTCATTGTCTAGGTCCCGCACTTTGTACATCAGAAAAGCCTCATTCACCCTCTTGTAGTGATGTAGTGACTTCGTGAATTCCAACTGAGGGTAATAGTTGTAGATATGTTGTATGCTTAATGATCCCTCGATGTTCAACCCTCAGAATTGACCTTGATAGGCCACTAGGTAGACTAGGTAAGAAACCATATGGAACTCATGAATCTGGAAATGCTCTGTTATCTACTGATGGAGGCTATCATTGATCAAGGTGGGCCAATCATAGAACTCAGTCTTCTTCATGATGTGGGGTATGGCGTAGAACATCCAAGGCTGAAACTTGGTAGCATCTTCTAATCTAGTTACCCTGTTGAGCAAGGTGATTATGATAATGTTGTGACCTTTTCACACATCACCCCATTCACAATGGGGACCCCCTAAGTTTTTCTCTATTTGGGTCTTTTGGCCTTGTTTTTTGGCTCTCTCTCTTTTCTGTCTGTCTTTCCGGGGATGTGCCTGTCTTTGAGCTTAAATTTGAAGTTTTGGATAAGTCTATAAAATTAGGGTTTGCGCTTTTCATGTCAATTTGAGGTCAATTTGAGTTGGTTAATTGCATTCTGACTGCTACACTGTGCCTAGAAAACTTTAAAACGAACAACTTGCTAATTTCAGCAAATCCTGCCTTTAGAGGAAAATTTTAGGGTTTGCATGTCTAGTTTTTCAATGCATATCTGGAGGATCTTTCTGGGTTTTTCGAGACATTCGCGATGGTGTAACATGTGAACCGAGATGCTGACTTTTAGCAATTCAGGCTTCAAAGGATATTTTTAGGGTTTGCATGTTGGAATCTTCAATGCATGCCTAGATATTCTTTGTGGGTTTTTCAGGAGCTTTGCAGTGATGTAACATGCAAACCAAGATCAGGACATTTTTGCAGAATTGTCTTCAAGGGAAAATTTTAGGGTTTGCATGAGGGATTTTTCAGCACATGTCAACATATTCTTTATGGGTTTCTCGAGAGCTCCATGATGATGTGACATGCAAGCAAAATTGATCACTTTTTAGGAACTTACTATTTTTAGCCAATGCTCGCATGTAGATCAATTTATTGGGTTTTTCTGGGTTTGTTGAGATCTCTCAGGTAGTATGACAAGCAAATGCATTCGACATTCAGAAGATCACTTTTTCAGGTGCTTACTATTTTTAACAGATTCACTCTGACAAACCCCCAACACTTCAGTATCACAAACAGACCGACATGCAACGAAAATGGAGTCAAACAGAGGTCATTTAAGCTGCATGCAAGTCAGATTAGGGTTTCCAATTTTGGGACTCAAAATGAGGGGTAAAACACCAAAAAATTTGAAAACTGATGTATCCCATTGCAATCAGTATCTTTCAAGGAGTCCACTAGTAAAATTTGAAGGAAATATGAGCAATTACTATTTATAGTAAGTCACTTCTCAAACAGGCTATAAATAGCAAGTCGACATAAGATGGCAATGTGAATAGATCAACTAGATCATGAAGATCCTATGGTGTAAATTTCAAGTCAATTCAAGCTACAAAAGTGTGAAAACCAGGGGCTTACTAAATATAGTAAACAAGGGGCGAGCAAGTTAGAAAAGTGGCTAAGTCTTGGAAATTCCTACAGGACCCATCAAATGCACCTAGCCTTGAGAGGAGCTCAGAAAATCAACTAAGTTAGGAGAAATTCCCTCTCCACACCTCAAATGTGCCCAGCTTGAGGAAGGATGATTAAAAAATGTTATAAGTGCTTGAGAATTCTTGTAGCCACCCTCAAATGCGCCCATGTTGAGAGGCTGGCATGGAAAAAGTTTCTAAGGCAGAAAAAAATCCTCCACCCCCAAAATGCGCCCAAGGTAGAAGGTGGGTGGAGAAAATTTGTTCAAGGCATGAAGATTTCCTATAGACCCCCCAAAATGCGCCCACCACACAAGGAGGATAGAAATTTTTTTTCTAAGGCATTAGAATTCCACCTCCCCTATTCAAATGCGCCCACCTTGCCATTTAGAAAAATTCTAAGTATAGAAGTTCCTCCTCCACCCCTAATATGCACCCAAATGAGAGGATGACTCCAAAAGTTTAAGTTATGAAAATTGGAAGCTCAAGGTCCCAAATGCGCCTAAACTTGCAGAGGCTAAGTTGGGAATGATGGGTTGAGTAAATTTGACTAAGTATAGAAAACTTGAAGCTCTCTACCCCAAATGCACCTTGAGAAGAAGAGGAGGTTTAAAAAAATTTCTAAGTGTCACAAATTGGAACCTCAGGGGTAGAAATGCGCCCAAGGTCAAAGTGGAGGAGATGAAAATTTCACTAATTCCTAAAAATGAAAGCTCCTACCCTCATATACACCCTAGCTACTTGGGGTTGATGGAAAAATGGCTAAGTGTTTCAAATTGGAAGTCTCTACCCCAAATGTGCCCTTGAGGAAAGATAGCATGAAAATTTTTCTAAGTGTGAAAAACTAGAAGCTCAAGGGGAAAAATGCGCCCAACTTGGATGAGAATGTTAGAAAAAATTTCTAAGGTGTTGGAATTGAAAGCTCAAGGGTGGATATGTGCCTATCTTGAAGAGGAGGTATTTGAAAAGATTTTCTAAGTCATAAAATGGCCTGAGACCCTGTCATATGCACCCAAGTTAGATAAAATTTCCTAAGGAAAAGCAAGAGAAGAAATGTGCCTAAACAAAAAGAAGTAAAGAATAAATTTTGGTGAGAAATATTTTTCTAAGGTATAAAATTAAAAAATTAAATGTCCCCCTTCGTAGTGATACACATGAATTTTGCATTTTCTGAGGGGAATTTTCTTTTAGGTATTGAGTATCTTCAACGAGGAGATGATTTTGAAGTTTTCCATGCCTCACTAGACATTTTAAAGTGGGGATTTTCACTAGGCGCTTGGTTGATGAAATTTTCTAGAGGAAATAAATTATTTCTAAGGCAGATGGATTGGAAATTTGGCTATGGAAAAAAGGGGATATCATGTTGGTTGGAAAATTTTCTAAGGCAAAGAGAAATCAAACAACACCCTTCAAGACGCGCCCTCAGGACAGATGAAAGTTTCTAAGGAATAAAAAATGAGCATCGAGGGGGATACATGGTAAAAGTACACCTATGATAAAAGAGCATGAGGAAAGAAAAGTTTGCTAGAGAAAAGTGATGAACTCTATCAGATCCAAAGATCAATCAGGCCTTGGAGATCAGAACATAGAGATCAGGTAAGTAAAGTGATTTTTTATTAAAAGTGTTTTGATGCTCTTCTTTTGTTTGTTTTGCAGAATGAATGTTGGAGCAAGGCATGATGACTTAGGAAGATGGAGCAAGTACTCCAAGACAACATTGCATGAAGGGAGATGTTGGAAGAAATGGCTAAGTGTTGAAACACAGTATGTAACCAACTCAAGTGGCAAAGAAGAAATGTTTGAGTTCAAGATGAGAGAATCCTTCGAAGCTCAGGATGAAGGGGAAAGATGGGAACCCAAGTGTTAATGGTCACCATCAAGTACTTCAAAGTTGAAGAACATCAAGGAGGAAAATAATGGTCGACTAGGAGAAAGAGGTTGTAGGCTTGAAGTTAGATTGAGAATGTGCCTACCATATCCATTCAAGGATTTGAAGCAGTGTTGAATAGACTCAGGTCATTTGCAGTCGGAGAAAGAATAGTGCGAAAGTATCTATGGACAAGAATCTTCTAGAAGGATGGACATTAATTGCTCATTACCCCTCTTCTTGGTGGCAATTTTTAGGGTTAGGGTTTATGTGGCATGATCTGAGCCATCCATCTGATTGTAATATGAGTTGTCCATTGGACTTGGCTAGCTATAAAAGGGGCATCCCCCCTCATTTGTACCTCATTAGAATAGAAGAGAAGGAATAGAGAGAGATTGATAGAATAGAAGGTAGCATAGTTTGATAGTTTAGCTTAGATTGAAAAGGAAGGAAAGTCTTCCATTTAAATACTTTGTAAGAAGTTGTTGTGAACACTTTCATAATAAAAGAGTTTTCATTGATGGTGATCTCTTCTTTTGTTGTGAGTAGCTAGCGAGGCTTCTTCATCCTTCCAATTCACTTAGAATCTTGAAGTAGCTTAAAGTAAAGTAGATTTCATTTCATGCAAGTAGTTAGTAATTGTGGAATGTGGTGCTTAATTTGAACAAAACTTCATTTATCCATACCACTAGCAGGCTCGTTGATAGTGGGTTCACCTTGCGTGGTCAACTGGAATATTGTGAACTTAACTTCAATTATGGTTTATATGTTGGCATGCGTTGTTGTGATGGTTTCTTCATGCTAAATCATGATTTGAATACCTTTGATTACTCCTCTAAAGATTGCACCAGTTTTGTGGAAGTTGTCTGAAGCGAGGCAAAGCAGAGCTCGGTTGAAGTCTGTGAGAATTGATTGCCATGTCCCACACCTTAGAGTAGAATTATAACATCTCTTATCCTTGCACTCATTTAAATTCAGTTCATTTCTAGTTAATGTTAGGAAACTTGCACTTACTTGCCAAATCATTCGAACCATGTGAAGCCCTTTAATCTGCTGTCTGTTATTCACTATTGAACAATTGCATAAGTCCCCTTGAAATACCAGCAAATCACATTGAGCCAAGTGAGACTATCCATTGGCTAGAAGGAACTTTGGAGTTGAACACACAAACTCTCTTGCAATCTTAGCATGCTAGATACTTTGATCAAGAGAGAATAAGGTAGCCATTAACAACTTTATTCTGTGTTGTTGCAATCATGAAAAACACATCAACAAATAGAAATCTCATCTTTGAACTCGCCTTGCCCGATGTTCTTAGGCAAAGTCTTATGCTTCTCCTTCATCCACCTTTGAGCAATCTTCTTGCTATATTTATCCTTGTTCATTTCCCACATCCTCTCACATTCGCCCTTTGAGATAGTGACACTTTCAGGCCAAGGGGGAATGGAGAAACATTTTTCGATCATGTCAGGCTTCAAACTACAAATCAATCTGCCATCAACTAATTGAATCTCCCTTGTAGCCAGGTTGTAATGCTTGATGCAAGTGATTACAAACTCGAGGCTCTCAACTGATATAGGAATAGACGTTGTTGCGAGAAGTCTAGAGCGTCCCAAGTTTCTGATGGTAGTGTTGCTTGCGCTCTCCAAAGCATGTAGATCAAACACCGGCTTGATGTGATGCAAGTTTGTCTCTGCTATTTTGATGAAATCATGGTAGAGAGCTGATTTGGTCTTGAAATCATTGGGAGTGTACTCCATTCAGAAAACCTTGAAGAATGACTGTAAACTAGCCTAGGTTTAGACAAGTTTTGAACAACTTACTATTTTTAGAATGCTGATTTTTCTTCCTCCAATGGATGAATTTTTTGAAAATTTTCAGAGATATGGGTTTTGCTTAGAATTTCGTTACAAGACAACCAAGACTGTTCGTTTTTTAAAATTTTGAATTTAGACTGAAAAAGCAACAAACCCTAATTTCTTCAATTTTTCACGAAAAAAGCTGGCACCTGGGTTTTGTTTAGAATGCAATTAGAAATGGACCTAGTTGATTAGATTTGAGAAACACTAAGGGTTAATCGAAAAAGTAGTCAACCCTAAAATTTGAAATTTTCTTGAAAAAACTGTGATATGGGTTTTCTTCAGAAGACTGATTTGAGAGGACCCAGATGATCAAAATTCGAATATATTGAGGATTTCACTGACATGCAATTAAAAAGTAGCTACTGCAACTTGATGAATTTCTTGAAAAATTCTTCAGAAGAATGAGATGACAAGACCCAGATGGCTGAAAATTGAAAATCTTGGCCTTCTTCAAAAATTTGATCTTCTGGATGAAAAAGCATGAAAAAGTAAGGCCTTATTTTGCTGATCTGAAAAAATTGATGAAGAATCAGCAAACTTGAGTTCTTGAATCTTGAAAAATTTCTCCAAACTTGCTGCTCCAACTTTCTCCTTGGAATGCTACTTGTAATAATGATGAAAATTGCATTGAAGAGATATATTAAATAGACTTAGGGTTTGAAATAGGTCTACTTTCTTTTTCTTTGATCTTCAGAAACCCTAAAATTGGCCTATTCAATGAACTTGGACATTCTCTTTATCTCACAATTTTGAAATTTTTGAAATTTTTGAAAATTTCACTAAGGCATTGAATGTTGTGCACCCTTCTTGGCTAGAGGCACCAATTTCATTCAGACTTAACTGTTTTTTGTAATTTTTCAACTTTTCTTCCATTTTGACCCCTGATTTGATCTTGATTTCTGGATGTTCAGTTGATCTAGTGGACGAGCTGAATGATTCATTGCAAAGCTCGACTGAATTTGGAAAGATCATTTTTGAGGCATCTTCAACTAGAAACTTTGTTTAGGCCTTTAAAATCGTGGGAGCCTATCCTCTCTAGGGGTGCCCATCTCAACCAGCGTTAGCCATTTTCAGTAATTTTCAAGTTCTTCATTTCCCTCTGATCTTTTGATGAATTCTCTATTCCGAGAGCTTCACTGATTAGATTGGCCGATTGACTACTTCGTTGGATAGCTTAGCTGAATCAGATGAGCTGATCCTGGAGACTACAACTGTAAATTCCATCATTTCAAGCCTCAAAAACTTTGGTGCCTCTTCTCTCCAGGGGCGCCAATGTTAACCAGTGTAAGACATTTTTTCACATTTTTCAAGTTTTTGGTTTATCTCCTCTACTTCAGAAGATTTTACAGTTTCAGATGATCTGGGCATTGAACGGACTGATGGCTGGACTCATTGCGGAGCTGAGAAGATTCTGATCGGGGTCTTTTGGGAGTGCTGACTATAGAAAATTCCAATAGAGGCATCAAAAGCTTGAGCGCCCTTCTTGACTAGGGGCACTCAACTTCACCATATTTAAAATATTTTCTTGTATTTTCACCTTGCTTTTGAATTTTGAAATTTCACTCTTGTCAGACCCTCTGTTCAGCCTTCTGCATCTGACGACTGCCAATTCTGATTGACATGTTGATGATCTCATTGGAAAGCCTATTCAAATCTTAAGAAATCACATTGGAGGTTCTACTAGAAAATTTACCTATTTAAGCCCTCAAAATCAAGGGCGCCTATCTCCTTTTGGGATGCCCAACCCCTCTAGACTTAGCCATTTTCTTGATTTTCATCTTTCAAAGTTGAAACCTTCATTTTGTACCCTCAACTTTGATATGAATTTGTCGGAGATTGGCCAATCAGATGCCCTGATGAAGATATTTGTTGTGAAGTAGACTGAATTATGAAGAGATTGATCCTATCCGCAAACCCTAACTATTGGATTTAGCCTTTCAAAGAGCTGGGCGCCCAAAGTTCCTAGACTTAGAAATTTTTCATTAATTTTTATAATTTTCATTCTATATTCTATTTGAAAACTCTCTGTTCGGCCTTGAATTCGGGGCGACTGGATGATCTGATGACTGCACTGTCGAATTCACTATAGAGCTGGGAAGATTCTGAACAACTTTGACTAGGAGCTGAAACCCTAATTTTATCATTTAATGCCCTAAAAAGATGGGCGCCTATTCTCTCTTGGGGCGCCCATGACAAGCAGACAGTCAAAATTTCACTGTTTTCACCTTCTTCCTTGTTCTTCATTCTTGATCACTGTAATGTCCCCATTTTAGCTGACGTTTGTTGAGGAGTAAGCCTATCAATTTGACCCTCGTAGGCTGAGAGTTTTGATTAGAGGGTTATCCATGGCAGTTATCCAGAGTTTTGAGACATTACTTCACCAGTTGATTTAGGTTTGGGCCTTTGCAGGGACTCACAAAGTGATATTCAGACACTTACTATTTATAGTAAATCAGGCAGACAAGGGTTACTATTTCTGGCAGGGCACCTGGTTCAGTTGGTCATCTTAGTTTCGACCTAGTTTGACAGTTTGATGAGCAAACGGTGAATAAGGGGAGCATTTAATAATAATTAAATAATTATTATTATGACTTTATATTATAAAGTCACTTTAAGTGAAATATTAAAGTTATTAATTATTAATGGTGAATTATAAAGTATTTAATACTTTATAATAAAGAGATAATATTAATATTAAATGAGTATTCATTACTCATTTGATTAAAGAAGCCATTTATTAATTAAATTTCCTAAGTCAAGAGGGGCGAATTTAATTAATCATTTAAATGCTCATTTAATTGATTTTTGAGAAGGGTCAAAATTTTGAGAGGTATTTATTTCTCAAAGACATAATAGAACTCATTATTGATTGATTATTCAAATTTTGTATTTTCTCTCTGAGAACATTTGGAGTTGGAGAAACAAGGGTTTCTACAATCAGGTTTTGGAGAACGTCAACTCTTTAGAATCAGGCATACTGAGGCTATGAAAGATTTAGTTGAAGCTTGTCAATAGAGTGGCTTCATATAGGAGTCATATTTGTGCTGAAAGTGAAGCAAACTAAGAAAGGGTTTCAGAATAAGTCTCAGATTCATAGGAGATTGATCAGGCGCCAAAGTTATCAATATCCAGGCACAGTATTTGAGCCGTACGATTTCTAGTCATTACTGGTCATCATTAAATAGGCCGTACATTTCTAGCTTTGAGGCGTGTGAATGCAAGACCAAAAACGCCTTGATTTTTTGGCATCTATTGACTTCAGCTTGGTCGCCCATTCTTCCAGAGGTGTTTGGCATCAATTCTGAAGGGGAGATTAAAGCCCTCTTTGCTATTCTGACTTCCATCCTATTGTACGACTTGCTGCAATAAATTTCAGGTTCCTTCAATCATTAAATGGTTGCTTTTTTGTATGCATGTTATAGATTCATCCTTGTAATCATTTTACAAGAAAAATAAATTCATTCGCCATCTTTTAGAAGTCAATTTTCTTAAGATTTGTAATATTTCATTTATTATATATTTTAGAATCATTCAATTCAAGAATCGCTCAAACCCTCATTGTACAAAAATCACAAAAAATCAAAAACCAGCAAACACAAAAAAAATCTATTGCTTCTAGAATATCAGTTGGGGTTGAGAGACACCTGGTCTCTTACAATCACCAACTCACCTTGTGCTCAATGCTTGAGTGTTGAATCTGATGCCTGGCAACCGACTGACCTCCATTGATGACCTTGGAGCTCCTGATATGCTTCTGAAAAAGCATAGTACACCCACTAGGGAAAAACTGACTGTTTTGAGATTTTGATTGCACCAGCCTGATATGGAAGTATTTTGAGCCAATCAAAATCAGTTTGAACCCTAACAGACCAACTTTCTATTTTTAGAAAGTTTTTCCAGTATCCATTTCAAAAGAAACCCAGAAAAACCTAGAAAAAGTTACTATTTTTAGGAAATTTCTAAAAATAACAATTTTCCTAGAAAGTAGGGATGAAAAACTAAGATCTGAGTTTTGTAGATTAGGCCACTTTGAGCGGACCCAGATCATCATATTTTGGAAATTTTACATCTTAACCCCTCATGCAAGACATGCACACCCAAATTTTGACCTTTTTGACAGATTTAACAAGACTTTCCCTTATTTCTTCAAAATGTAAAGTGTAACAAAAATTTTAATTTTGGGGTACAACACGCGTCTATGGTTATACAGGAAATCCAGCTTTGCTACCTTGCTATCCTTCAGATAGAACTATTTTCATGGAGTTCCAGAGGCAATTGTACGATGTTCATTTACGTTTACACCACAAGCGCAAGCCACCTACCAACTTTCCAATGCCAATGGGAATCTACTGGTGCAGGATAGCAGTTGATGCCAAGGTTGCAAGAAAAGAGTTAGAAAAGTTTAATCTCAAGTACCTTGTTGATGCACGCATATATGACCCTTGGGGCTAATATTTAGCATGCCTTGGCGATCGCCCCTACCACAAACCTACTATGGAGGATTATTGGGTTAACTGCAAGGATGATTTCAAAGTGCATCGACACAGCTACATCAGGTTCTCCATCACATATTTTTGTCTTCATGTCAGAGGATGTGGGAGGATTGTCAGATGATGATGGGGATGTACTTCCTCAATTCTTCAGAGAGCAAGTTGATATGCAACCACTTCCTGCTGTCGATTGGTTTGCCAAGAAATACTCAACTGTGAAAGAGAGATCAAGTAGAGTCATTCTGAACAACACACTCTACTTGGATAGCAAGAAGACAATGAGGGCAGTCATGGAATGTACAGAGCCACCGTCGATGGATGTTTCACTACAATCCTTGTCAAAACCAAAACAAAAGAAAAGGAGTAGCCCTCCTACAAAGAACAAAGCGCCTAACAATTCAAAAGGGAAGGAACTTGTTACAAAAATGCATGTGGAGCCAGCTATGAATATAGTTCGGAGCTTGCCAGTGCCCGAGGTTCAGCCTCCCATGCCATCACCTACACCAAAACAATCTTCAGTTCAAGTTGAGATGATCCCTTAATCAAAAACAACTTGGCTTTGAATTCACTAATTTCTAAACAATCAATGGATCTCAACTATATATTTTCAAATTAACATCACCATTGCAAACATAAAGATGGAGATTTATATTGAAGAGATGGATTTAATTAATAAGTATCTGAGGCCGAAATCCAATGCTTGTTGTTTGTAAACTTGATATGTTCTGATTTATAACCGATTAACAGAATTTGATGGTAAATATCAAAGTAGAAGTTTATTTCAATGATACATATGACTCTTACATTCTGACAAACGTAATGAAGATTCTATGAAACTGTGATCTGCTTAACTAACTAGAAATCGTCCCTGAATACTCCTACAGCGCCTTCCTTATGTGTTGAATTCAATTTATTAATTAGGAAGAATTGATTCCCTTATTTGGCTTGTGACTTGGCATGGAGAAAGCTTGATGATCTTTATTCTTTGTTGACGTGGGCGCCTTTTTCCCAATGCGTTGGCCAAATCTCTATTTCCCAGTCCTCTATGGACATCTCTCTTCCTTAGTCAGGTCTGATGTTGTCTTATTGATACAAGTTTGAGCTTTCTTTGCCATGATATCCCCCTATTATTCTCTCATGATCTCTCTTTCCATTGCCTCGACCATATTTATGGTCTTCACTAGACACGCCCTCTTTCTCCATGCATCTTTCAGGAAGATGCGCAATTGTTCATTCGAATCCTTTAGCTACAAAATAGTAGATAATTAAATAAAATTTAAATACATGTATAATATAACTTATGTTTCAATGTTTATATATAATTCTATCTAAATACTTATGTTTATATTCATCCTGTATTTCTTTCTTTCAATCAAGCCCAAGAGCATGGAATGAACATCTCGTCATTCAGCCTCTTGGCCCCGACCTTGGGGTTGGCATACTTGATGTGGATGTAGTTCTCTTTCCCAATCAAGCCCAAGAGCATGGAATGACACCTAGTCATTTGACCTCTTGGCCCCAACTAGGGGTTGGCATACCTGATGGGAATGTATGTTCCTTTTGTCCAATCAAGCCCAAGAGCACATAATGACATTTAGTCATTCGGCCTCCTGGCCCCAACTAGGGGTTGGCGTACTTGATATGGATGTAGTTCTCTCCTCCAATCAAGCCCAAGAGCACAGAATGAACACCTATTCATTCATCCTCTTAGCCTCAGCCCTAGGGTTGGCGTACTTGATAGGGATGTATTTTCCTTTTCCAATCAAGCCCAAGAGCACAAAGTGACATCTAGTCATTCGGCCTCTTGGCCCCAACCCTGGGATTGGCGTACTTGATGGAGATGTGTTTCCTCCTTCCAATCAAGCCCAAGAGCATGGAGTGACACCTAGTCATTCGACCTCTTGGCCCCAACCCCAAGGTTGGCATACTTGATGGAGGACCAAAATTTTAACTTTCACCTAGAGTGTCTTTTAATCAAATCTCAATATTCATTAAGAATGTCCTTATTCACACGAATGTCTTATTAACTTATTTTGAAGCTATTACATCAAGATTTTATTTCTTGTTCTAGTCAAGAGCCATCATATTTTTCCCTTCCTGAGTTTTATTCTTAAATTCCTTAATAGTTTCTTCTTTCTCCCATGTAGCATCGTCTTCAGGGATTCCCTTCCATTTCATTAGAAACTCGGTGATGACCCTATTCCTTAATCTCCTTTCTCTGGTGTCAATGATGAATTCTGGTTCTAAGGTGAGTTTCCCTTCCTCATCTAGTAAAGGTAACTCAGTGCAAGGAATGACTTTTTTCCCAAGGACTTTTTAAAGCCTGGATGCATGGAAGACATTGTGAATCTTGCTATGTTCTGGTAGCTCTAATTCGTAAACGACCTTGCCTACCCTTCTTATAACTTTGTAAGGACTATAGAATCATGGCTTTAGCTTTTCAGCCCCACTTCTTTTGATTGATGTTTGCTTGTATGGTTGTAACCATAGAAAGACTAGATCTCCAACTTCAAATGTCCTTTCTATGCGGTGTCAATCAACATAGATTTTCTGCTGGTTTTAGGCTTGCTGCAAATTTTCCTTAAGGGTCTTCATGAGATCAATGTTCCGTTGTATGAAGTCCTATGCACTTTGCACTTTTCTCTCTTGGGTGACCAAGTGTCCAAAGGAAGGGGCTTCATATCCATATAGGGCCTATAAAGGGCTCATTCCAATTGACATATGGTGGGTGGTATTATAACAATACTCCCCAATTGTAACCATTTTATCCATGTTGTTTGTTGATTGGTTACATAATTCCTTAGGTAACCCTCTATCCACTTGTTAACTATTTATGTTTTCCCATCCGTTTAAGGTGGTAACTTGTACTTGGGGTTAGATTGGTTCCTACTAGCCGGAAGACCTCTTGCCAAAATTGGCTAAGAAATTTACTATCCCTGTCACTGATGATTGTTTTGGGTATCCCATGAAGATGAAAAAACTTCTTTAAAGAATAATTCTGCTACCTGAGATGATTTTTACTCTGATGAAATGGTAAAGAAGTGGGCATACTTAGAAGGTATGTCAACCACCACATAAATACTATCTTTCCCATGTACCTTGGGAAAACTAGTTATGAGGTCCATTGAGATACTTTCCCATTTCTAGTTGGGAATGGGTAGGGGTTGTAATAGACCCACTAGATGATTTTTTTCCACTTTATTTTGTTGACAAGTCATACACTCCTGTACATGTTTGAGCACATCACTCTTCAATCCTTTCCATGAATACTTTTCTCTAATTTGTTTGTATATTTTGTAGTATCCTTAGTGACCCACCAACAAACTATCATGGAATTCCTTAATAATTTTTTTCTTAATCTTTGAGTATGGAACAAGAAATATTCTTCCCTTATATAAGATGAGGTCATCCCATATCTTGTATTCCTCATTTGGCAACTTTCCTTCCAAGATATCTAAAGCTTGAGTATCTTTGGCATATTCGACAATGATATATTTTTTGAGTCCTTGGAGATGCTCATGATGGTGTTGAGGTGGGGGCACCTAGATAATGCATCTGCCACCTCATTGTTAGTCCTTTTCATGCACTCTATGTCAAAGTCATAGGCTTGTACTTGACTCACCCATTTTTGTTGTCGATCATTCAAATCCTTTTGATGCATGAAGAATATTAGACTATTGTGGTCTGTTATGATGATGAATTTTCCACATACTAGATATTGTCTAAATTTGGCTAGGGCATGCATAATAGCTAGCATCTCTTTGTCATATATGGAGTAGTGCTTCTCAGTCTCTGTTAGCTTTCAGCTTTTGAATGCTATAGGATGTTTCCTTTGCATGAGGACCATGCCAATCGCTTCTCCAGAGGCATCACATTGTAGTTCAAATGGTAGTGTGAAATTAGGGATGGCAAGGACTAGACAGGTGCTCATGGTTTCCTTGAGTTGTTCAAAGGCTTGTTGCGCTTGGTCACTCCACATAAAAGCCCCTTTATTTGTCAAGACTGTGAGGGGAGCATCTAATTTGGAGAAGCCTTTAACAAAACACCTATAATAGTTGCATAATCCCACAAAACCTCTAAGCTGAGTCAAGGTCCTTGGTTTAGGCCATTGTTTGATGCCCTTAACCTTCTCCTCATCTATGCTTACTCCTTCTGCATTGATCTTGTGTCCCAAGTAGAGAATTTATTCCAATCCAAACTCACATTTTGACACTTTCACATAAAAAGATTTTGATTCCAAGATGCTTAAGACTTCTTCAATGTGGCGGAGATGCTCCTCCCATGTTTTGCTATAGATCAAAATATCATCAAAGAAGATTAATATGAACTTCCTCAATTGTTGGCATAAAATGTGGTTCATGCATGATTGAAAGGTTTCTGGAGTGTTAGTGAGACAGAAAGGCAGGACTAGAAACTCAAAATTCCCATAATGGCATCAGAATGCTATCTTTGGTACATCTTCCCTCTTCAAGCCGATTTGATGGTATCCCGAGCGTAAATCAATTTTGGAGAAGTATCTTACTCCATGTAGTTCATCGAATAGTTCATCTATCCTTGGAATTGGATACCAGTTCTTGATAGTCTTTTGATTTAAGGCCCTATAGTCTATACACATTCACATAGTGCCATCTTTCTTCTTGACTAAAATGATGGATGATGCAAAGGGACTATTACTTGGCTGAATATGTCATCTTTCCATTAACTCTTTAATTGTTTTCTCAATCTCTTCTTTGAACTTCTATGGGTGCCTATATGGGGTGGTTATCACTAGTTTTTCTCCTTCTTCCAACTCTATGGAGTGCTCAAAACTTCTCTTTGGATGTAGTCCGGGGGGAATATCTCCAAAAATCTTCTTGTGTCTCCCTAAAATGGGTTGGATGTCGACGTGAATGGTTTTCTCATGAGAGGGTGACTTGTATAACACCTTACATTGTGCTATCCATTCCCCTTGGCATTTCCTTACAATCTTCTCCATCCTTTTGCAGGATACTACTTTGGGAGATCCATCTGGCAGCCCTCTAAGTGTAACTTTCTTCCCATTGTGCTTGAAGCAGATTTCTAAGTTTGGATTATCCATGGTAAAGCGTCCTAGGGAATTTATCCAAGGCATCCCTAGAATCACATCATTGTGTAGGTTCACCACATAAAAAACCCCTCTTATGGTATGTCCATCCAAGGTGATTTCTAGTTGTGGGATAATCTTTGAGCATTGTTCCATGGCTCTATTTGCAAGAGCTACCTTGAACCCTCTGAAATTTCAAGCTTCTAATCTTCTTTTGGCTACTAAAATTTTGCTGATAAAATTGTGGGAGGTCCCACTATCCACCAAGGCAATAATTTTCTACCCTTTAAGAGTACCCTTGATTCGAAAGGGTCTATGTTCACTTGCTTGAGATATGACTGCTAATGTCCCTTGCTCATCTGAGTCCCATTTTTCCCTTTTGGTAGTAATTTCTTTTGATTCTTCATTTAATGCTTCCTCTATCTTGATTACTTGTCCCTTCTTGCCTTTGTGGTCTTGATCCGAAGGTTCCTTGCATTTGAAACATAAATCTCTATCCATTAACTCTTTCCTTTGTTTCTTTGCTTCCTTGTCAAGGCATTGGTGGCCCATGACCCAAGGTTTGTTACAAAAGTGGCATGCTCTTCTTCCATTATCTCCCTTTCGTTGGTTGTGTTTGGTCTGTGATTTGAGCAAGGAGTTCTTAGCTTTTTCCTTGGGAGAGTTGGATTCTACTTTCATGGATCTTTGAATTGCTTCCCTCACAGTTTGGGGCTTCAAAGGGTTTACTATATTCTTGATTGATTCCTTGAGTCCTTCAATGAATAGATACGTGAGACTTCTTTGAGATAGGTCGGGAACCAAGATGACTATTCTTTAGAAGTCATTTGCATATTCCTCTACTATTTTGTTATGACCTTTTCACACAACACCCCATTTAAAATGGGGACCCACTAATTTTTGCTCCATTCTGGTCTTTTGGCTTTGTTTTTCCTAATATCTCTTTCTTTGCTTTGTTTATCTTTCCAGGGATGTGCCCTTCTTTGAGCTTGAAATGTAATTTTGGCTAAGTCTGTAGAATTAGGGTTAGCGTTCTTCTGGCTAGTTTGAGGTTGATTTAAGTGAGAAAATTGAAGTCTAAACTTAGCATTGCGGTCAGAAGGCTTCCAATAGGTTCCCACTGAAATTTCAATAAATTCTGACAACTTACTATTTTTAGTAAGTATCTAATTTGGGACATTTTCTTAGCACTTTTGAAATTCTATCTGTTACACTACATTTAGAGCACTTCAAATTGCTTGTCTACAAAATTTGAGCGAGATCAGACAACTTTCTATTTTTAGCAAGTATCACCTTCAGGAGTAGATTTTAGGGTTTGCATGTTGGAATTTTCAGTGCATGTCTGGAGAATCTTTTTGGGTTTTTAAGGACATTCGCGATGGTATAACATGCAAGCTAAGGTGATGACTTTTATCAATTATGGATTCGAAGGCTATTTTAAGGGTTTGCATGTAAACATTTTCAATGCATGTTAGGATATTCTTTATGGGTTTTTCGAGAGCTTCATGACAAGGTCACATGCAAGACAATTGATCACTTTTTAAGAACTTACTATTTTTAGCCAGTGCTTGCATGTTGACCAATTTTTTGGGTTTTTTTGGGTTTTTTGAGATCCCTCAGGCAATGTGACATGCAAACTCATCTAGCAGCCGGTTCGTCACTTTTTTAGACATTTACTATTTTTAGCAGGATCACTCCAACAACTACCCAACACTTTAGTATCACAAAAAAAGTGACATGTAATAGAAACAAGGTCAAACAGAGGTCATTTGAGCCACATGCAAGCCAGATTAGGGTTTCCGACTTTGGGACCCAAAATAAGGAGAAAAAAATGATGTATCCCATTGTGATCAGTATCTTTCAAGGAGTTCACTTGTGAAATTTGAACACAATCTAAGCACTTACTATTTATATTAAGTCACTTTTGAAACAAGCTATAAATAGTAGGTCAGCACAAGGCACCAGTGTGAACAAATCAGTTAACCCATGAGGATCACACCAGGTGAATTTCAAGACAAATAGAGTTGTAGAAGTGTGAAAATCAGGAAACTTACTAAAAATAGTAAAAAAGGAAAGGAAGGTGTGAATTCCTGGAGAAATTTCTAAGTATTCAGAACTGGTAGCAGCTACCCCAGAATGCGCCCAAGTTGGGAGACTAAAGGAAAATCGTCTAAGTGTTGAAAATTCCTCCTACACCCCTCAAATGTGCCTTGTCTTGAGGAGGAGCTGATAAATTATTCTAAGTATTGAAAATTCATGTAGACCCCCTTGAATGCACCCTGACAACATGGAGGAGGTGGAAAATTATCTAAGTATGTGAAAATTCCTGTAGACCCCATCAAATGTGTCATCTTGGAGATAAAGCTTGGAAAATTTTCCTAAGGCAGAGAAACTTCCTCCACCACCCCCAAAATGCGCCCAAGGAAGAAGGTGGGTGGAGAAAAAGTTTTCAAGGCATGAGAAATTCCTCCTCACCCCCCTAAATGCGCCCCTAATGAAGGAGCTGAGAAATATTCTAAATCAATAGAAAATTCTCCACCGCCCCCAAAATGTGCCCAAGTTGAGAGGCTAGCGTGACAAGTTTGTCCAAGGTATTACAAATTCCCCCTCCACCCTCTAAATACACCCTCAAGATGGGTGAAAGTTTCTAAGGCATCAAAAAAATGAGCACCAAGGAGGATACATGAGGAAATACACCCATGATGATAGATTATGAAGAAAGCAAAGTCTGCTAGAGAAAAATGATGAATTCTACTAGATCCTAAGATCAATCAAGCCTCAGAAATCAAAACATGGAGATCAGGTAAGTGAAATGAATTTATATTATAAGTGTTTTGATGCTCTTCTTTTTTTTTTTGCAAGGAGAACACTGGGGGCCAAGACATGATGACTTGGGGTGATGGATCGAATAGTCCAAGATAACATTACAACCTCGAAAGAAGAAAAGTTGCAAGTTGGAAGAAATGGATAAATGTTGAAATTCCTCATGAGTCTAAATGCGCCCAACTCAAGTGAAGAAATGCTTGAGTCCAAGACTAGAAAATATTTCAAGATTAGGATGGAGAAATAATGAAGGCTTAGGCGTTGAAGAATGACAGCTAAGAAGAAAATCATCATCAAGCAGAAGAATGAAGTTATAGTCTTGGAGTTTTAGATTGAGAACGTACTTGTCATGTCAATTCAGGAAGTTCAATCTGTGTTGGCAAGGTTCATTGAATTTGCAGTAAAAAATAAAGAAAGTGGAAATACCCTTCTAGATGATGATCTTCTGAAGGATGATGATGGGCATTAATTGCCTATGCTATTGTGAGAATGAGTGGAGAATTTATTGTTCATTTATTACCCCTCTTCTTTGTGGCAGTTTTTAGGGTGAATCTTGTTTAGGGTTGAGGTGGCACGATCTAGTGTTGTGAGCTTTTCACACATCACGCCATTCTAAATGCCCCCCCCCCAATTTTTGCTCCATTTTGGTCTTTTGGCTTTGGTTTTCTCTATCTCTCTCTCTCTCTCTTTTTGTCTCTTTCTAATGTCTACTTTCTAGGGATGTGCCCGCCTTTGAGCTTAAACGTGAAATTTTGGCTAAGTCTAAGAATTAGGGTTTTGAGTCTTTCAACTAGTTTTAAGCCAAATGGAATGAATAAGTTGAAATCTGAGTTTGGCATTGCAATCGGCATGCTTCTAGTAGGTTCCTAGCAAAATTTCATCAAATTCTGACAACTTACTATTTTTAGTAAATACCTAATTTGGGACATTTTTCTCAACACTCTTGAAGTTCCGATCATTACATTGCATCCGGGATACGTTAAGCTATTTGTATGCAAATTTTGAGCTGAAACGGACAACTTTCTATTTTTAGCAAGTTCACCTTTAAGAGTTGATTTTAGGGTTTACATGCGAAAATATTCTATGCATGTTTGGAGAATATTTCTAGGTTTTCAAAGACCTACGCGATGATAGAATATGAAAAGTGAGATGATGACTTTCAACACTTAGCTTTCAGAGGCTATTTTTAGGGTTTGCATGTTGGAATTTTATACGCATGTTTGAACATTCCTTGTGGGTTTTTCAAAAGCTTCACAATGGTATAACATGCAAACCAGGATCAGGACCTTTTTTAGGAGCTACCTTCAGAGGCTATTTTTAGGGTTTTCATGCAGAGCTTTTAAGCACATGTCAGGTTATTCTTTATGGGTTTTTCAAGAGCTACACAGTGATGTGACATGCAAGGTGAGATGATCACTTTTTAGAGATTTACTATTTTTAGTAGGATCATTTCGGTAGCTACCTAACACCTCAGTATCACGAATATAGCGAAGTGCAATAGAAACAAGGCCAAACAAAGGTTATTTGATTGACATGCAAGTTATATTAGGGTTTCCAGCTTTGGGACCCAAAATAAGTGGTAAAATGCCAGATTTTTTGAAAACCGGTGTATCCCACTACGATCAGTATCTTTCAAGCTATCCACAAGTAAAATTTGAAGGAAATTAGAGCACTTACTATTTATAGTAAGCCACTTCTGAAATAGGCTATAAATAGTAAGTCAGCAATAGGCACCAGTGTGAACGGGCAAGTCTACCGATGAGGGTCACACCATCCAAATTTCAAGTCAAATGGAGTTGGGGAAGTCATGAAACTGAGCAGTTACTATAAACAGTAAAACACCTTCAGAAACATGCTATAAATAGCAAGTCAGCTCGAGACGGCAGTGTGAACAGATCACCTAGATCATGAAGATCCTGTGGTGTGAATTCCAAATCAATCCAAGCTTTAGAAGTATGAAAATCAAAGGGCTTACTAAATATAGTAAATCAAGAGTGAGCAAGTTGGAAAAATGCTTAAGTCTGAAGAACTTCCTGCTCACCCCCCTAAATGTGCCCTCAACTTGAGAAGTTGATGAAAAATTTTCTAAGTCTGAAGTTAAATCCTGCTCCTACCCCAAAATGTGCCCATGACTGGCAGAAGGTTGAAAATTTTCCAAGTGTTCAAGTTTGTCTTGCTTGACCTTTGAAATGTGTCCTCAAGGAGAAATCGGATGAAAAAAGTTTCTAAGTGATGAAGTTTATCCTCCTCATACCCCTAAATGCACCCAAGAAGAGAAAGAGGGTGAGAAAATTTCTAAGTGTAAGTTAAATCCTTCACCACCCTCAAAATGTGCCCATGCTAGAAGTGGAGTCAAGGCAAGCCAAAAGGCGTTGAAGTCAAAGTTCCTTCACCACATGCTAAATGCGCCCAAGATGAGCTGAAGATGGATGAAAAAGTTACCATGGTCTTGAAGTTAAATCCTTCACTACATGTCAAATGCGCCCAAATGAGCTAGGAAAAGGAAAAAAGGTGTTGACTTTCTCCTCCACCCTTTGAATGCGCCCATGTTGGAAAGTGAAGTTAGAAAACATAAGATAAGGCATTAATTCATCCTTGGGGTCCTAAATGCGCCCAACATCTTTTGGCTTTGAAGAATGTTGAAAAATGGTTAAGTGTTGGTGTTAAATCCTCCTCCATATGCTAAATGCGCCCTCATCTAGTCAAGATAGATGAAAAATGATAAGGCGTGGTTAATTCCACCTTGACATGTGAAATGCACCCAAGGATATTGAGGTGTTAGCTATGTGAAAATATTCTAAGTGTTGTAATTCTTCCACCTTGACATGCTATATGTGCCATGACTAGAGAAAGATGAATGGAGAAAAAAAATTCCTAAGGAAAAATTCAAATTTTCCTTCTAGACCCCTCAAATGCGCTCAAGCTGGTGATGATATGTCAAGAATTTTTCTAAGTATTAAAATTTCACCTCTAGAGAAAATACGCCTAGGTTTGAAGGAGTGATGAATTTTTTTTTGAGACTTGGATAAAATTGGCAATGGATGAGTCAGAATGTATCGGCTTCATGAGGATGATAAAAAAATTTCAAGGCCAAGCAGGAAAATACGCCCAGGAATGAAGAATGAGAATAAAATTTGATGGCAAAATATTTTTCTAAGGTTAAAATTCAAAAAAATAAATGTACCCCTTTGTTTGTAGACACATGAATTCAATGCTTTCTGAAGGGAATTTTCTTTTGGGTATCGAACATCTTCGACAAGGAAGTGAATTTAAAGTCTTCCACAACTTGCCAATAATTTTGAGATGAGGATTTTTCATGGGCACCTAATTGATGAATTTCCTAAGGGGAAAATTTTAAAAAATTCTAAGGCAAGGAATAAAAGATTTTGAAATAAAATGCCTTGGCTAATGAATTTAAAGTTGATCTCCTAGGTGAATTTGATCAAATTCTTTGTGAAAATAATCTTCTTGAGCCCGAGATGAATAAAATCAAAGTTGTCAACACTTCAGCTAATGAAGTGAATCTCTTAAAGATGCAGTTGAATTAAAAGTGCTAAGTACGCCTTGACCAGCAAAGTGAATCTTTTTGAAATTCTAGAAGGTCAAATATTCTAGATGTTGAATGCCAAGTGTTGCAGCTGCCTGAGGAGGGAAATTCGAATTCCTGCAGTGGAGTAGTGGAAATTTAATAAACTGGCTAAAATTGGCTTCTTCCAAAATTCAACTTAGCTATATGAATTGTGAAGTTGTTTCATTTTTCTCCATCAGCTGAAGAGGTTCGACTTGAAGCAAAAGAAGATTACAATGCAAGTTAAAACTTGGTGAAGAAGTTCGAAATTGGGCTCTAGTTGTGAGAGTGTTGCAGCTGAAGTCGAACTTTGAGAGTGAATAAGTTTGAGGTTAAGCAGTGGCTGAAGCTAAGTTGGCCGATTTTCTCTAAGTGTTGAAGTTTTGTTGCTGCAATGAAGAGTTGAGGTTTGAAGATAAAATTCAGTGCTGAAGCTTCTCATTTTTGAAAGTCGACTGGAAGCCCCAATAAGATTTTATTTTATTTTTCTAAGTTAAATTGCTAATGACTATTTGTTGTTTTTTTTTGCAGGATGGCTGAAGTAAGAGCAACTGGCAGAGATAACAATGCTAAGTCCAGCAAGGAAAATGCATCTAGTGTAGAAACCCTAGTTTCCCCCTGTTTCTCAAATCTGACTGTTTTGTTTGTTTTTCTGAAGTTTTTGGTTTTTTTGACATTTTTGGGTTTTTGCATAAAATATGAAGAATGCAATTTTGCAAGTAAATGATATAAAATCTAAACAAAATCTTTTAACTCTGAGTACAACAGAATCTATTGCAAATAATGATGCTAGTCTATTAATTTAACTTCTGGACTTATTACAGATGAGATCCAGTTACATGCAATTAAAAAGGAAATGATATTTATGAAAACCTGGTTTGCTGCAGCAATAAATGATCTTCTTGCCAAAGTATGGCTGAGATGAATAACCACGTCCTCCTCTTCCAGATGCAATGCAGTGACTCTCTTGATATTTGCGCGCTGATAAATGAAGCCAGATGATGAAGACTGAAGGCGGTTTGCATAGAACTCAAGGACAGCTTGAAAGAGAAAGAGTACGGCCTGCTGTAAAGTACGGCTGTGTCAGACCAACAGGTACAAGTGGTACGGCTCCTTATAACAAGTGCCCAAACTCAAGAATAAGATGCACCTTAATTGCAATATGCTTTCCAGATGAAAACCTATGTTGAAACTCTATAAATAAATAATCTCTGAAGTTCTATGATCTCTTCTGGATGAAGAAACCTCTGTGCTGGCAATAAATCAGATGTTATTTCACACCCTCTGAATCGCTCTCACTGGAGATGGCTCATTCCCCAATGCATTCAAGACTGAAACCCTAAGTTTCTATGCTCAGACCAAACTTGATCAATTTTCAATAACTCAATAGACATATTGGCTCGAATCCCAATGAAAAATGCCTTATACCCTCAAAAGTGCGAATTCCTCAATAATAGGGATTATTAAATAATTTGACTTCTTATTCTTTTAATATTTCAATAGTCTATGGCATAATTTTTAATTATAAATTTAATCATCAAATGGCCCCTTTTAATGTTGGGCGACCCCTCAGCCAAAATCACTTAAGTTATAATATAATATTATAACTTTATATTATAATGCTCCAGTAATTAATATTTAATTAAATCAATTAAATATTAATATCTCTTTCAATATTAACCCGGTGCTCGAGCCGTCTGAAGCTGTCGACTGTGGAAGTGATTTTGAACGCTATCAATCCATACTGCTAAAAATAGCAGGGGTCCCACGCTGAGTGCTGAATACTGCTAAAAATAGCAACTCAGGCTAGAAGTCTCTGAATGAGCCTGAACGAAAGCCAACTGATCAAATACTAACAATCTGAAGCTGAGCCAAGCTCCAACAAGATCCTCAATCCATCCCATTAGCCTACAAGGGTCGCATAATAGGCTAATTCTTACGAACTCTAATGCTCGCAAAATGGGGACATTACAGTTCGCCCTCCCTGAAATTGCTTGTCCCCAAGCAATCTGCACTAAAAGAAACTCCAATCCTCGGGAGGCCCACAAGAAGAATTGTGAAATGTCCCACACATTCCTAACTAGCTCCTGTAGCACCAACATAAACATAGTTGCACAAAATATCCCTAGATCCCAAACCCGAAATGGAAGTCTGCCATGCCTAATACCCCCTGACTCCCTCTGCGCTACCTTGATCTCAACTTCACCATGCCAGGAGTGGTGAAGCAAACCAATGGGACCCATCCAAAACATAGTACCAATCCTGTTGCCATCTGGATCCCAAAACAACTGAACCCCACATCCATTCGCCATATAGAGATAAAAATATCTGGAAGCGTCTATAACACAATATCTCTCTACAGCTCTCGGTAAACTCCCATGGATGTGATAACTAACCAAACCATCATGTAAACTGCCACTACCACCTCCATGAAACCTAGAAGTAGCAAACTCTGTCAGGTACACACCAGCATGATGGAAATCCAACCTCTAATCCTGCAAGTAATTCCCTGCAAACAACTCAGTCGGGAACTTGCAGCCTCTAGTCTCACCTTCTGAAGATAGTAACTCTGAACACAAAAATGATTTGCTTCTCTTGACTGTGCAAAGAAAATCATCATGCACACCAAAATTGTGCATAGAATAAGAATCATGTACAGGTGGATCAAAGACAAAACTGTAAGCACTCCTCACCGTGTACACACTGTAAAACTCCTCTGTGAGCCCTATGTGAAACCCCAATGCATTGGAAAGATCCCAAACACTATGATCATTGCCCAAAATCAGACTAGTATCAGGAGTGTGATCAGTGTCCAACTCGAAGAGTGGATTATCATAGACTAATCCACCATCAAACTCGAATAACGGATTATTCACAAATTGCACAATCATTCTATTTTGATTTGAATCATCCACTGCTGAGCCCCTGGAACAGTAGATTAAATCATACTCCTGAATTGGTTTATCAAGCGACCAATCATGATCAACTGTATGCGATAAAATAACTGATTTGCTTCCAGAAAAGGGAAAAAAATCATCATAAGAACCGATCTCCCACTTGAATGGTATTCAACCTACCTCCTGTGAAGAAGAGGGAGTAGTGTCGAGAGTTGTCACACAACTCTTCGATGAATCAACTATTATGTCGCAAGAGCTAACAATAATCGCCTCTGCAACACCTGTCATGGGACTAACCTCAGTAAAACCAGGTGTAACATGTGGTTCCCTGCAAATTTTTACCAATACACTCGTCCCATATGTATCAACTACCCCTGTAACCATGATGGATGTAACCACATCCTCACTACAACTTGTGGATATATGATCCTCACTGACTGCCACTATATGTAACTGTACTATATTTGCAACTAGTCGAGACTGTGCCAAACTTAACTCCACAGTAAGCTTGTCCAACCATGACTGAAACTCCTAAAGGCCCAACTAGGTGCTCTGCAACGAGTCCATAGTCACCTCAAGCTCGTGAGTGAGCTCATCGATCTGCTCCTCCTTTCCCTTCAATGCATCATGGCAAATGCAATCCCACTCAAGAAGAAAATCCCTATCCGCAAGTAGTTTTAGGTAGTTTTGTTTCATCATTCCAATTGCTTCTCGAAGTGCATGTAACTTTGCAAGGGAAAAACCACTATCACCATGCTCATATGTCAAAGGAGTACTCCAACCATAGGTAGCCAACATCTGATGAGCAACATCAAAATGCTCAAGGGTTGTGGCAATCATATTGTCATTCACTTTTAGTTGCCCAACCAAATGATGAGGATTTTGTAGCTTATGACCCCCATACAAGTTTTTCGGTTCACAATATGCACTATGATATGAGACTGACTCGTCATCACTCACTACATGATAAGCAGCATCATGTGTGCTTTCATCCATGCACACCTCAACATCTAAAGTACTGCTGCTTCGTACCTCAAAAGATGGCTCAATTGATAAGGTAGAAGTTGCTGGTATGACAATATCTTCACACACCTCCACTCTCAAAGTAACTGCATGCCCATCCAAAGCATGATCCTGGGATTCCATAACAACATATGAATCTTCTAGCTTGTTTTCAAAGGTCTGATCTAGAAAATCAGACTCACCATGACATAAGTCCTCCACATACCATGCATCATTAGTACCCAATTCCTGAGTACTTTCATGTGACAATTCAATAAGATCATTTTGCACACGTGGAAACACTGATGTCTCATGCTCATGCAAAGTTTCATCATCGCTGTCATGAAAATCAGAAGTAGCCTCCATAGTAGAAACTTCTAGAGTCACCTCTTGCATGGACGATGTAGGTAAATCATTACCCAAAACTGTGCTAGTGCTTTCTTGGATCAAATCAGCATGCCTATCAAAATCATCATATAAATTTCTGCATACTTCATAATAATTTGAAGATACCAAATTGTTCTGATGAAGAGTTGTATCATTTTTATATGTAGATTCTCTATCCATTTCGTGTGTACACAATTCAAGAGCTATAGTGTGATATTTCTTCCTTGCAAACTCTGTCTTATGGCAAAGACTCGGGTGCAAATCCATGTAACTCATGAAAGGAAGTTCCTTCTTAAGTTTTTGAGGAAGAGTGCTATACTCCTTAAACATGCTAATCACTTCTTCTTCTTTGTTTTGTGGTGTTCTATTAAAGGTAATCCTTTTTCTGACCTCAGGTGATACTAACCCCCACCCATCATTCCTTGTCGTAAGTGTATCAGCGAACAAATACTCATGCTCCTCATCTGCCATGCCCTCATCAGCCCCCTGTCTCACAAATGTAGGCCTAGTGGGCCTATCTGCTGTCCTTGAGGCTGTCCTAGGAGCTCTCCGGGAACCTGCATCACTCCTGTCATCGTCACAATGTGGTGATAGTCTCCTCGATGTGCCCAATCTCTGTAGTGCTACTGTCAACTACTGTAATACGTCATTAGACTGCCGTTGACCTGCACATAAATCTCTAAGTGCATGCAAAACCTCAGCATCGTCCTGATCTATGTTGTTATGTAGAATCTCTGTCCTAGGTATATCTGTTCTGTCAGCTCTGTCATTCCTGTCAGCCATGTTTCCTGGCTGCCTGCTCAAACTCTGTTGCCTGTCAATCAGAGCACGTCTGCGTGTGTAATACCTGTGAGACCCAAATTGATCTGGCTACATAAGACTGCTAAACCCTTAGGATTGCAGGATTTAGCTCTGATACCACTGTAGAAACCCTAGTTTCCCCCTGTTTCTCAAATCTGACTGTTTTGTTTGTTTTTCTGAAGTTTTTTGTTTTTTTGACATTTTTGGGTTTTTGCATAAAATATGAAGAATGCGATTTTGCAAGTAAATGATATAAAATCTTAAAAAAATCTTTTAACTCTGAGTACAACAGAATCTATTACAAATAATGATGCTAGTCTATTAATTTAACTTCTGGACTTATTACAAATGAGATCCAGTTACATGCAATTAAAAAGGCAATGATATTTATGAAAACCTGGTTTGCTACAGCAATAAATGATCTTCTTGCCAAAGTACGGCTGAGATGAATAACCACATCCTCCTCTGCCAGATGCAATGCAGTGACTCTCTTGATATTTGCACCCTGATAAATGAAGCCAGATGATGAAGACCGAAGGCGGTTTGCATACAACTCAAGGATGGCTTGAAAGAGAAAGAGTACGGCCTGCTGTAAAGTACAGTTGTGTCAGACCAGCAGGTACAAGTGGTACGGCTCCTTATAACAAGTGCCCAAACTCAAGAATAAGATGCGCCTTAATTGCAATATGATTTCCAGATGAAAACCTATGTTGAAACTCTATAAATAAATAATCTCTGAAGTTCTATGATCTCTTCTGGATGAAGAAACCTCTGTGCTGGCAATAAATTAGATGTTATTTCACACCCTCTGAATCGCTCTCACTGGAGATGGCTCGTTCCCCAATGCATTCGAGATTGAAACCATAAGTTTCTATGCTCAGACCAAACTTGATCAATTTTCAATAACTCAATAGACATATTGGCTCGAATCCCAATGAAAAATGCCTTATACCCTCAAAAGTCTGAATTCCTCAATAATAGGGATTATTAAATAATTCGACTTCTTATTCTTTTAATATTTCAATAGTCTTTGGCATAATTTTTAATTATAAATTTAATAGTCAAATGGCCCCTTTTAATGTTGGGCGACCCCTCAGCCAAAATCACTTAAGTTATAATATAATATTATAACTTTATATTATAATGCTCCAGTAATTAATATTTAATTAAATCAATTAAATATTAATATCTCTTTCAATATTAACCCAATGCTTGAGCCGTCTGAAGCTGTCGACTGTGGAAGTGATTCTGAACGCTATCAATCCATACTGCTAAAAATAGCAGGGGTCCCACGCTGAGTGCTGAATACTGCTAAAAATAGCAACTCAGGCTAGAAGTGTCCGAACGAGCCCGAACGAAAGCCAACTAATCAAATTCTGACAATCTAAAGCTGAGCCAAGCTCCAACAAGACCCTCAATCCATCCCATCGGCCTACGAGGGTCGCATAATAGGCTAATTCTTACGAACTCTGATGCTCGCAAAATGGGGACATTACATCCAAATAGGCTATTATCAAGAAGTTGAGCAAGCCTTTCCGGTCGGAGTCAAAATTCTCTTCGAAGCTGGGCAAGTTGGCTAACATGAACTTGGGTTCTTTCAACATGGAGGCTTTCAAAAGTTTAATAATGGGAGTTGGAGGAAATCATGCTTCGATCACTTCTCACAATATTGTCAGGAGTGGATTATACGTCGCTGTTGGTTTTCCACCAGTAATTTAGTGTCTAGAGCTGATTATGGAGTGTGCTACCTACTATGACCCTGATCACAGGCCTATTGTCTCACCTGATGGTAGATTGTTTTCCAACCTCATGCCTGCAGCTATTGGAGAAGCATTCAGAATCCCATCACATGAGAAGATGATTTACAAGACAAGAGAACGTACTGAGTGGATGTATGCTTCAAAATTTGAGAGATGTGTTGATATGATTAACTCTCATTGGATGAACAAGTCCAAGCCCTCTCACACAAAGTTTTCGAAGCAAATAATTTTAGATAATTTGAAGCAGGAGTACTATGATTTGATTATGATGCTCAACAGGGTTGGAGGCTATCCTTAGGCATTCATCTTTGAGCCTTGGATGTTCTATTACATCAACCTCGTGCTGGAAGGGAAGGAGAATATTAACTGGGCAGTGATGATTAGCGATAATTTGCACGAGCAACTCCAGAGTTTGAGGAGGATGAAGACATTTTACATGGGCTCATATATCGTCTACATGTTGGCTCGTAT
>VDFB02281492.1:739491621-739576315 GCA_007258455.2 Sequoia sempervirens | reverse complement strand
TAGTGGACATGCTGACCAACATACTTCAAATAACACATACATCTCTTCCAAGCCATTTAAACCCACTTTCTTTGCACCAGTGAACCCTCAACCTGATCCAGAAGAAAATGCATCATTTGTGGAACAGTTGAGACTCAACCGTGCTAAGTATGATTCCCTCCCTGATTAAATCAAGCAAGACATGTCTTACAACGACTTTGTGGACCATAAAAGGAAGAATAAAGGGCAAGGAAGACATCATGATCAGAGGGGAACAACAATACAAAGGGACTTACACCAAGCCATTAACAAGGTTACGCTTCCACATTTCAATGGGAGTGATAGTAGCTCAACTAGGGTTTCGATATAGAAGTTAGATAACTATCTAGCCCTTAGACCTATGGCAGAAGAGGAGGTAATCAAGTACGCTACGTTACACCTAGATGGGGTAGCACATGAGTGGCGGTACCATGGCCTAGTCACCTTGGGTCATCAGTCTATCACTACCTATGATGAGTTCACCAATAGACTCATAGAGAGATTTGAGAAAAAGGATCCAAAAATACATTTCAGGGAGCTGGCCCAGCTTAGACAGTATGGCACCGTTGATTCCTACATAGCTGAGTTTAAGAGACTTTCAGTGATGGTTATGGTAATCACTAAGAGGCGGATGGTGATTTTATTCAGTGAAGGGCTTATGGAACCACTCAAGGGTTGGATTAAGGCTTTTGATCCGCCCTGTTTATAGGAGGAAATGAAGAAAGCAAGAAATATGGAGTGGGATGCTCCTAAAGAAAAATTTCAATCCAAACCATCATTCCACAAAAAGGGTAGAGATAAAAGACCTCACCATAAGGAGACCAAACAACATAAAACTCATGTCACAAGGTTGGTTCCATAGACACTTAATGAACTTAGAAGAAAGGGGTTATGTTTTAGGTGTAGAGAAAAATGGTCCCAAGATCATATTTTCCCAAAAGGATCCAAAATTCATCAAATTGAACACTATTCAGCTGAAGAAAGTAATTCTGATTTTTTAGACCAGCAATCTTATTTTGATGACAGTGAAGTGGAAAGAGCCCTAGAAGAGTCCAAAGATGAAAAAGGAGGTGGGGGTACTTTTTCCCAACTTTCAAGCTTTCACAAAAATGAATCCTTCAAAGTTCGAGGAATGATTGAGGGGCAGTGAATAGTTGCTTTGATTGACACTGGAGCAACGCATAACTTCATTGATGAAGGTATGGTGACAAAGAAAGGGCTCCAAATGGAATAATTTGAAGGCTTCAAGGTTATGGTTGCTGATGGATTTCACATCTCTTGCACCAAGAAGATTTCAAACATGTCTCTGTAATTGGGCAACTATGAAGTCAAAGATGACTTCTATGTAGTCAATATTGGAGATACGGATGTCGTCCTAGGCATTCAATGGCTGTGTTCACTTGGAGAGATCTCTCTAAATATGTAAACCGCGGAGCTTAAGTTTAAATATGATGGAAAGAAGGTGGTGCTAAGAGGAATGTCCAATGGTGGTCCTTGGATTGTGTCATTCAAAAGAATGGAGAGGTTGATTCAGCATGATCAAGTTGAGTGGGATGCGAAATGTATGATTCTTCCAGCTAGTCTAGTTGAAACAAAGAGGGACTATCCTCCAGATATTCAGTCTATACTCACCAAGAAGAGTAAGGTGTTTGCTGATTTACCTCCTGGGCCATCTCCTGAAAGGGGATCTGAGCATGTCATAGAACTCAAGGAAGGGGCCAAGCTAGTCATCACAACACCTTATCGGTACCTTAAGAAGCAGAAGGATGAGATTGAGAAAAACATAAAAGAACTCCTAGAGATAGGCTTCATTCGTCCAAGCAAGAGTCCCTTCTCTTCAGCTGTGGTTCTTATGAAGAAGAAGGATGGTACCATCCGCATGTGTGTGGATTATCGTGCTTTGAATCAAAGCACAATAAAAAATCAGTACCCCATTCCCTGGATAGATGAGTTCATTGATGAGCTACATGGAGCCAAGTTCTTTTCAAAGATTGATTTGAGGTCGTGCTACTATCAAATTTAGATGAGAGGGTCTGATGTTGAGAAGACGGAATTCAGATGCCACTATGGTCACTTTGAGTTTTTTGTCATGCCATTTGGGTTGACTGATGCTCCTGCCACTTTCAAGTCATGTATGAACAAATTTTTTCAGAAGCAATTGAGGAAGTTTGTGTTGATCTTTTTTTATGACATCCTTATCTTCGGCAAGACATGGGAATAACACCTCAAGCACTTGGAGGAAGTGCTTAGCATCCTAGAATCAAAAAGTTTGTTTTCCAAAGAATCCAAATGTGAATTTGGAATAAGGGAGCTGCTCTACCTTGGTCACATAATCAATGTTGATGGAGTGAAGGTTGATCCTGAAAAGATCAAGGCAATAGTTGATTGGCCACCTCCAGAGAACTTGACTCATTTGAAAGGGTTCTTGGGTCTTTGTGGTTTTTACAGAAGATTTATGAAAGGCTACTCTCAAAGTGTTGCCCCTCTTACTGACCTCAGTAAAAAGGGGGCTTTTTGTTGGTTAAAAAAAGCTCAAAGTACTTTTGATAAGTTCAAGAAGATCATGAGCTCTTGTCTGGTTTTGGCCATACTGGATTTTTCCAAGCCTTTCGAGCTACAATGTGATGCATCCAGAGAAGGTGTTGGGGCTGTTTTGATGCAAGATAAGCATCCCATTGTGTTTGAAAGCAAAAAGTTAAGGGGTGTTGAAAGGACCTACTCCATCTATGACAAGGAAATGGTTGCAATCATGCATGCATTAGCTAAGTTCAGATAATATTTGGTGGGGAGCAAGTTTGTGGTCAAGATTAATAACAATAGTCTCAAGCACTTCATGCATCAAAAGGATTTGAATGAAAGACGACAAAAGTGGGTGAGTGAGCTTCAAGCTTATGGTTTTGACATTGAATATTTCAAGGGGAAAAACAACATTGTGGCGGATGCTCTATCTAGGAGGCCTCATTTGAGCTCATTATGTGAGCTTATTGCTGATTGGAAGGAGATGTTGCTTGCTGATTATGCCAAAAATTAGTTTTCAACCAGCGTAATTGAAGGTACTTTTCATGATGAAAGGTACAAAGTGGTTGATGGTTTGATACACTACAAGGGAAGGATCTTTTTGGTGGCCGATTCTAAGCTCAAAAAGAAGATTTTGATGACATTCCATGACATTCCACTTGCTGGTCATCAAGGTTTTTTCAAGACATAGGTAGATTTGGGAGAGGTTTTCTTGGAAAGGGCTGAAAGGGGAAGTCCAACGCTACATCCAAGAGTGTCCCACTTGTTAGATGAACAAAAATGAGCATTCTCTTCCAACTGGTCTGTTGCAACCTCTTCCCATTGCCAACCAAAAATGGGAAAGCATATCAATGGACTTCATCACTGGGTTGCCAAAGGTCCAAGGAAAAGATTGTGTCTATGTTGTAGTGGACAGATTAACAAAGTTCGCTCATTTTTTTCCATCACTAGCTCATTTTCAGTAGCTCAAGTTGCAGATTTTTTTTTCCATGAGATGTTTAGATTGCATAGGTTGCCGAAAAACATTGTGAGTGATAGGGACAGCAAGTTCCTAAGCACTTTTTGGAAAGAAGTCTTCAAGATGAGTGGTACGGTGCTCACTCCAAGCACTAGTTATCACCCTCAAAATGATGGACAAACATAGATAGTGAACAAGTGGTTGGAAGGCTATCTTAGAAACTATGTCTCAGAGCAGCAAAGGGCATGGGTGAAATGGCTTCACCTATGGGAGTATTGCTACAATTCATCCTTTGACATGTCAATAAGGATGTCTCCATTCATGGATCTCTATGGTTATGAGGCTCCTAGCTTTGCTGATTTGGTGTTTGGTGATAGAAATTCCCCTCAAGCCAAGGATTTGTTATAGTAGAGTCAACATATCTTGAAGTCCTTGAAGAACAACCTTCAGATTGCACAGAATCAACAGAAGATGTACGCTGATTAGCGGCATGTTGAGCGCTCTTTTGAGGTTGGAGATATGGTTTATCTTCGACTTCAGCCTTACAAACAATATACTCTCAAGAAGAGTGGAGCTGAGAAGCTCAAACCTCGCTTCTATGGGCCATTCAAAGTTATCAGAAAGGTTGGAGTAGTAGCTTATGAATTGGAGCTACCATTGAATAGCAGAGTACACAATGTCTTCCACGTGTCTCGTGTTAAGAAGGTATTTGGACATAATGTTGTTGCTTCATCACAACTACCACCTTTGGACGAAGAAGGGAAGTTGATTTTGATTCTAGAGGAGATTATTGATTTCAGAGAGCGTTCTTTGAGAAGAACAATCAGAGAATACTTGGTGAAGTGGAAGAACTTGCCTTTGGAGGATGCAACTTGGGAGAATGAGAATATTCTACAGTATCAGGACTTGCAATTGCTTGAGGGCAAGCAATCTTGGGGAGGGTAGACTATAATGTCCCCTTCTCAAGTATGGTCAATTTAGTTGACCGTTGGCCTATTCCGGAGACCCGTAGACTACTCAGAGGGTAAAATTAGGGTTTCCTATTTTGGAGGGTGTTGTTGCTCGAAGTTTGGAGATTGAATTGTGGATTCTTTATGGGTTTTCAGAGAGCTTCATAGTGGTATGACATGCAGTGTGATTTGAGCACCTTCAAGAATTTACTATTTTTAGTAAATTCTATTTTTGGTAGTGGTCCGGTGGTTTTCAGTGCAGTCGACTCTCTTCTTCAGCCAGCTCAGTTGGTTTGCTAATTTTTGGCCTTTGGATGCATTTTGGAGAGATAAGTTGATTTAAATAATGTTATATTTTCATGTTGACCCCTTGGCCTAGTGGTATCGCTTCAAGTTTTTTTAAAAAGGGGACTTCAAGGGTGGACGCCTCATCAGGAGGTAATTTTATATTTTCTAAGGTCAAAAAATCATGCTTGGGATGGGACGCCAACTTGAGAGGAAAGATGGATTTTTAAATTATTAAAAAATTCAAATGTTGCTTGGAAGAAAAGGGACGCCATTCCTAGAGTGAAATAAGGTTATTTCAAATTTGAAAATTAGGGCTCCCCTTCTAGAAGCTTCTGGAGATTCCTTGCTAAGTCTATATAAGGAGACCTCTTCTCTTCTTTTTCTCATCTTATGTCTTCAGTAAAGTTATGCTGCCAGAATGGTATTAGGATTGCTTTGAGGAATGTATGCCTCCTAGCCTTGGCTTGACTTCTTGCTTGAAAGATAGCAACTAGTGGAGATGTTAGCTTGTAGTTGAGTGGATTTTGTAGTGAGCTTTTGCATTGTAGTAATTGTTTTGCATTTGTAGTTTAGTTTCTTACATTATAGTAAAGTTCTGGAGTTGCTAATTCAGTATAGCTGAATGTTGTTTTTGCTCATACATCAGAAAATAAAAATAATCTCATTATGGGTATTGTTTTATTATATCTGGGTATGTGCAAGATCATGATGGGCCAAAAAGTGGCAATATGATGGGTATATGTAGGGTATGTGGCTGAATTTTTTTTTAACCCAAAATTGATGAAACGAAAAGGGTTTTTAAAGGAGATTCTCAGCTTTACAAAAATATAAATTATGCTTTACTTTGAATTTAATAAATAATTATTATTAATTTTCTATTTGAATTATGACAAAAACCTGATTGATAGCCCCTGATTGAAAAACATCTATAGATTTCCAAATCCAGACACATTTTTTAAAATCAAGCATGTGTCACATTCTATGCTTCACATACTATGGGGATTAAAGAAAAAAAGAATTGAATTTCATGAATTTTTGACCAAGTTAAGGTGGTCGTATTATTACAAGTTTTTATATTTTTAAAAGTTGTAATAAAAAATTCATAATTAATTATTTAATTAAAAAATACAAAAATATGCATCACATCTAGACATGAGTCCCTCTACTTATATCTAAAATCCTTATAAAAATATTAATATCATTTTATTGCGGTTAGGTGGTTAGATAGACACCTACCTATTTTCCTAAAATTTGGGTATTAATGCAGATTGAAATTTCAAATTTTCACAAAATAGATTTAAAAATAAAAAATAAACCTAGTAGTTTAGAAACTACATTCAATTTTCTACAGATTCTATTCTTACATATTTTTGAAATGATATAGATAACTTATTCAAATTTTTATGTCAAGTTGCCTAACTCTGATTTTTCTGAATTTTTTGCCACTTAAGGGCCTATTTTTTCCATAATGATCCTGCACATACCCATCTCATTGATAAGGGTGCCCCTCTTGACAAATTTGCAGATTTTATTATCAAATATTGAATTTTATAGAACCAAGTCACCCTCCTTGAAGGGTTGTACCATTCTGAGTCTTCTTGAAATTTGTGCCAAAAAATATACGAGATTTTGGGTCAATTTTATGGTTCATACTTGGGCGCCACATCTTAGGAAGATAATACATTTGATTTGGAGTCATTTGGGTGAGTCTAGTGTGAGTTAAGAGCATTTTAGTAGGGTTTTGTGTTGCTGGTTATGCATTTTCAGTCCATGTTCAGTCCTATCAGTTTATTGGAGGTATGTTTATTGAGTTGAGTGGTGTTTGAGAAGTCTTGTAGAATTAGTGGAGCTAGGAAAGAACAATATACACCTTCATGGCATTGATATAGCACTATTCTCATGACTCTTGGCAGGAAAATCTATCATATTGTAAGCTAAATAGTAGTACTGTCAGCATTCTTACTCTTCCTTCTTTTCTCATTGTAATACCCGCTGAATAAGTGGAAGAGGCTAGCTTGCCACCTATTTACATTTTGAACTTGCATTGTAATATCATGTTGCTGATCGGCTGAGTCGTCACTGCATTTTTATGGATCCTCTGACAATATGGTCACCCCTCCTCCCACCTCGGGTCTTAGGATGCATTCTTGGTTAGAGTTACTTTCAGTTGGTAACCTATAGGGACCCTCTAACCATATGCTCGCCGTCTCTTGGCACATTCTTGGTTAGAGTTACCCAGTTCAACAGTGCATAGAGATCCTCTGACCATATGCTCACACCTTGCCCAACTCAGGATCCTGGTGTACATCCTTGGTTAGAGTTGTATTCCACATCATTTTGGTTTAAGAGTTAACCCTAACAGATGTGTGTTGCATTGCTTATTGTAATCAAAAATTGAAAAAATTGGTCTGGTTCTTTACAGCTTGCAAGACTGTAGTTGACTCAAGGTGATTTTAGGGTTCTCTACACCTTTGATGTCTATAAATAAGAGCTCTTTTCTCATTTGTAATTAACTTTTGCATGTGATAGCATACATACTGAGCAACCTTACCTGCAGTATTGCTATTTTGTATCTGTTCAATGAACTTTTATTGTGATAGTAGATAGTTGTGGAGCCTTACCTAAATGCTATTATTATGGTACTTGTTCACCTTAGTTAAATGAAGTGGCTAGTTTGATCATTTATTGTATGCGTGTCTCACCAATGCAATTGTCTGTCCTAGTTGGCTTTCTTATGTTATGTTTAACAATATTTGTTTCAATCTAAACCTTGAACAGGTGTTGTCACCTCCTTGGGAATTTAGAAGTAAGGATTATTATTTTAATGTTGTGATAATAATCTTTCTTTTAGCCTACGCCTCGAGGATAGGTGTCATCATCCCCTTGGAAATCCTGACTTAAAGATTATCGTAAAACCATTTTTGCTCCTTTTTCCTCATGCTCTATTTTCTTAAGTAGAATTAGATAGATTAAAGCTTTTAGTTTAGTTGTAGTTAGATATTTGTGAAACCGGAAAATCCTTAGCTGCAACGTTCCTGGTTTTCTTAACCCTGTGCCTCTTCCAACTGAGACAAAAAGATAGGAGTTAGATTACTTTACTTTTTCACGCAAATCAACATAAGAGGGAACTTCCCCTCCTAATTTGAAGACCATGTTGGCTTTTAGTTGTTTATTGTGATTTGGTTGTCCTTGATGAAAAAACTCTGGTACATGATGGATGGTCTAATCTTGGTGGCATATGATGTTCTACATAGTGATTTACTTGGCTCAGTTTATATCACTTTGACAGGCTATTGATACATATTGATACTCTTGATACATGTTTATGCTGACAGTGTTTATCTTTCATTTTGACAGGGTGCTACAAATCAGGTTTATTCTTTACATAATGACATTTACTTATTGAACACGCATCTTAGAAACAATGTACAATGCATACATACTCTGGCTAGCATATATACTGGCAGGTTCTTGTTGAGGTATACACTTGTTTATACATTTGTGCAATTTTATTTTTATTTAGGCTGATAGTTCAAATGTGATATGAATGGAATATCTTATGTTTGCACAAAACATACAAGTTTCAAGAAAATGCAGATTACAAGTTCAAGTCACTTGTATATATTCTCTTCATTGATTATTTTGCTAAAGGGGTCTTCAAGACATTAATTCATGGTGTCATAAAGCATATGACTTTGGGTAGCTAGTACTTCATTTTATTACATTGGTATATGTTTTTGAAGGATTTCATGGTTGATATGTTCTATGTTAAGGATATTGAAATACTTATCATTTACATCATTAAGGTATCAGACACTTAAGAGATATAAGATCTTTATTAAAAAAAGCTGGAAAAAGCCCTTGTCAGGCATACTAAGTCATGAGACATGCCAAAGCAGTCAGGCACTAAATATTAAAAGCTTTTTTAAAAATCTTGGGTAAAGGTATTGTTTCGGTGCTTAAGTTTTGGTCCCATTAAACATGTGATATTGGACTTTTATCATTGTTGATATTATTGTGTCGACACTTTTAGTAGGATTATTATTTGTCAACAGTATTGATTGAAATGTTGTGGATTTAAAATGATTATGTTCTTTCGTAAAGTCTTCAAAAGACTTGAACGAAGGAAAAACTAGGGTAAAAGACATTTTTGAGAAGAACCCTAGCCGCCATGGACATTTCTGCATAATATGTAATATTGAACTGGTTAAGAGAATGAGTGTCAGTTGTGGAAGTTGGATGATTGTTGATTGTGGAAGTTGAAAAGAAAAGCGGCAGAGCTTGTAGATGGAGGTCTTCAACTAGGTAGTTATGAATCAGTTCTTCTGGTATTTGTTTTTTTATATTCCTCCATAAACAGGTATTAATGTAAACTCTTTTTATGGGCTTTAAGATATTTTGTTAAGACAATAATTATGAAGATTCATAGGTTAATGACCTTTGAAACCCTTGATTATTCCTTAGAAAATAGATAAAGGGTTAATGCATTCAGGTATCTTAAAGGAAAACAATTATTGCAATTTGGAAATTTTGATGAAGATTCATGAGAATATATGTGTATAAAACAGTGGTTGATCATTGTTTTTTCAGTGTTGGTATTTTTAAAAGGGTTAGTGCACAAAGTTCTATATTTGAAAATATTGCAAATATGAAGCAAAAAGTTTAACTGATATATCTTGTATTTTAGAGATTCTAGAATGAATCTTTAGGATATTAGATGTATTAGTATGGAAGAAGTACTTGAGAGAAGAATGAACAAAATTTTCATGATTATTCCTTAAAAAAGACTTTGTGTAGAAGTTGTTTGAGATATAGTTTATCATTCTGGAAGATGTTGTCATTCTCATACAACATTCTTCAATGTGCTTAGTGAAAATATATATATTCTTCTATTGAAATTCTAGGACTGCATATTGCACTTCTAGGGTTTTGATAGAATATTGTAATTGTGTTGCATTGTAAAGGAGTTGGCACTCCTATATCTTATGAAGTTGGTGCTCTTGAATTTTGTGGAGTTGGTGCTCCTAAATTGTAAAGAGTTGGTACTCTAAGTGAATAAAGAGATATTTTTCAAGTGTTTTTTATTCCCTAAGAGGGTTTTCCACTCAGGACAAAATTTTGTGTTATGTGATGATTTTGTGAGTGATTGTTCCTATTAGTTTTAACATAGACGAATAATTGTTTCTTCATTTCTACAAATTTCTATATCAAAATGTCATGCACAAAATTTATGATATTGTTGTGAACACTGATACAAGAGGGCATATAAAATTATTCATTTGGTCTTGTCTAGATCTCAATGCATATTAATGTTTTTGTTCATATGCCTAACTCGTGATTAATGCACAAGTCAAGTTTGCGCCACAAACTGTCATTTGTTCTCTTGGCTCAAAAGAAAACATAGATTCTTGTTTTTAAAATTTTGACTTTCACGATAGATGTTTGTACCAACTCATACTCCAGAGGTGCTAATTGTTACTGTAATGAACCAATTCTGTGTAAATTAAAAACTTTCCAATTCTCACTTAAAACATGTAAAACCAACATATAACAGAGATAATACAATAAAATTTCTTCTTTTCTTTATTGATAAACACGTACAAGTTACAATATGTTTCCTCATGAATTTCATTTTCATTGCAAATATAAATCAAAGTTAAAAAGTAATACAGTTACATACATAGCTCGTAAGCTTTTGCACAAATAGAAGTAAGAAGGTCCAGGAGTCCTTCCTTTCAAATCTTGGTACATCGGCCGCTCGCTGTGGAGGAGAAACATCACTCAGGTGCTTTTCTGCCAACCACAGACTTATAATGCGGTCCCCCGCACAATCATTTTGCAATGAATGGCCCTCCCTTCAAAGAAGAGATTGGTAGGGTATCCTTTAACGATTACCAACTAAGCATAGTGATGTGTCCTACTCAACTAGAACCTTGCTATTTCACAATCTCGAACTAGTACTCGGATCACAATGAACTGACAGTGTAGTCTCAACTATCTCACATCTAGGTGGATGTCGTACCTTTCACTACTTTGGCCAAAGTATTCTCATTCAGTACTTCGAATGAAGGTCATCTATCATAAACACTACTCAGGGCCGATTTGACTTAAGGCTTCCTTACTCTACGCATAGGTTTGTCCTTCAATGGGTGAATCTGTCATCCCAGACATCCTACAATCATACGAACCTACTAGAAATGAAAACAGTATTCAAGTGTCTTGTATCAATCCTCCTAACTAGGAATTCTTTATCCTAGGAGTACTTAACTTGTCTCTGTTATCCTAATAACTTAAGCTAAAAGACTTCACTTGATTCTGCCATCATTTCGATCCTAGTAGATAATAAGTACGTCTACATACTCTCCATATACGGAGATCATACAAGTTTGATACTCCAAACAATTGCATAACTGTTTAATACTACCAATCAATCATCACACACAAGAGATAGTCTTGTAGTACAATGCATATAATTTCCTACCAATGCATCAAATTGAATCTTTTCTTTTCAAAACCCCAATTTCCTACTAAAACCTTCTTAACCAAATTAAATCCCTTCTATTCAATACCCCAATTCCTATTTAAACTTCTTTAACCAAATTGAATATAATGAAATGCATCAAGCTATCTCCTTAAGCTACATTGTCATTCCCTAACCCTTACCCATGCATAAAATGAAATCCCTTTAAATCATTATGCAATAAAAGATTATCAGACAACAAATGATTACTAGGAATAATTCATTATTTTCAGCTCAATACAATCATCAATTCCAAAAACAATAAAGAAAGACAACTTAAAGTTTTAGTCTATAATTAAGAAACATGCCTGTATAAGCTCTTTTCTAGCAATCCTCTACCAACAATCTTCTATTATTGATCATAGCCAACAGTTTCCTCACTCAGAAATTCTCCAAAATAAGAATGCTATTGTTATCTCACAGTAATTTATAACTAAGAATACTCAACTCTCACTAACAAACTTTGACACAAAATAATAACACAACTCACAAAACTAGCTCTCAAATTGCAGTGTAGGAACTCTCTATAAAGGTCACAAATGAGAAAGCACAAGAATGTATTCGAATGAAGAATTGTGAACTATTTATAGGCTGGTTTAAAAATAGTTTCCCCATTTCTGGGCATGTAAATTGACAGATTACCTTGTTTACTAAGTCAAAATGTCACTTGTCATTCTTTCAAACCCTTTGTCATGTTTTCCAAGCTGATTCGACCTCTTAGGAGCCAGCAATTGAAGAATATTTCAACTCTGCAAATAAAAATGCCACCTATAGGCACGTTTTGCTGCCAGGCGTGTAAATTCAACATGATATTATTGCTGCGTTCTAGGTCAAGCTCCAAATCGATACAACATAGAGGTTTATTGCTATTTTCCTGGTTTTGAGCTTTGAAAACATCTTCCTTCGTTTCCAGCTGCGCAGGAACTTCCACCATTTCACAGGAGAGTTTTATTTTCATTTTCCATTTGTTTCTCTAAAGTTTGACTTTTCAAATATTTCCTTAAATGAAGTTCGATTCATTTCAAATGTATTTTGTTTATAAGTTAAATACTTCATATGGCAACTTTTAAATATTTAAACTTCCACATTTTACAAATTACGAATTTCCTCTTTCAAACAATAATATTTATTCTCTAAACATTGAAATTGCTTTCTTTTATTTAAACTTTAATAATTCCTATTTGTATATTTTACTTATTAATGTATTATTTTAAACATTAATATTTATTTATATATAAACGTATTTATATATAAATAAATATTAATTTTAATATTAATACATTTAATTAATAAAATATACAAATATATTATTATTTATATATTCTTTATCTATAGATATATATATTTAAATACTTGAATAACATTTACATCAAGATATTAGGTGGAATGTGTATGTGTAAACATGTCCACATATACTCCCTATATATACATATGTATGCGTATATACATGTTGATACATATGTACGAGCATATCCATCTGCTTAATGTACATACATATTGATATGTCTATACATTTACATATGTGTACACAGTGTATACATGTGTATACGTACCCATTCGACCTTTATCACATACCTTCTATTTTGTTCATTCACAGGGAATCACAGTATAGTCAGACTGACATTTAATCAATCACATCCCCTAAAGCATAAAGAAGTGAATTCAAAATCCTTATGTCAATAAACAAGCCTATGGATGACTTACCATTATCTCGACAAACAGACTTGGCTTACTCAATCTATAGTATGTGTGTGTATGCTCAATTTGGTAATTGTTACTGTTTACCCGACCAAGTTCCTCCCCGAATGATGTCTCTCCTTTGTCTGGAGGAACAATCTTCATACCTGCACATCATGACATGACACCGGCAGTCATATGCTCATAACAAGGTAAAAACATCTCATAAGTTAGAATAACATTATTCCATAATTATATGCAACATTTAATCAAGACTAAATCATTTAGAAGTAACAATCAAATGAAACCATCATTTGAACAGGACTGATTCATTTAATAACGAGATCAACCATGTTTTATTCATCATCAAGATTCAAACATTACAATCAATTTCCCTATACAATAGTAGCTATAAAATTGGGATGTAACAGTTACGCTAATATATATCTCAATGCTACAATTTTGGGGGACATGAGAGTCCACCCTACCTAAGATTGCTTTCCCTCAAGTAATTATATTCTAATATGTGTAATTTTAAGGTGTTGCTCCTTGTGGTGATGATATTAGCTTTGATAGGATTTTGATGTTTTGACCCCAGTGATGGTCATTCTGTTTATGAGGACAATGTATTGACTAATTTTCTTAAGTTCTACTATTTCTCCATAACTCTCAACCCCACGAGTTAGATATTGTGAATCAGTATAGCTTAAAACTACTTGAATTAGACATTAAAGTAGGCAACTAGGTAGCTCAACCAAGTAGGTAAGTAGCTCAACTAGGAAAACAAGTAGCTCCAACAAACAAGCAAGTAGCTCAAGTACACAAGCAAGTAGCTCAAATAGATAAACAAGTAGCTCAAGCACATAGGCAAGTAGCTCAAGCACACAAGCACATAGGCAAGTAGCTCAAGTAGACAAGCAGGTAGCTCAAGCAGACAAGCAGGTAGCTCAAGCACACAAGCAAGTAGCTCAAGTATGCAAGCAAGTAGCTCAAGTAAGTAGGCAACCAGCTTGAGCAAGTAGGAAACCAGCTCAAGCACATAGACAAGTAGCTCAAGTAAGCAAACAAGTAGCTCAAGCACACAAGCAAGTAGCTCAAGTAAGTAGGCAACCAACCCAAGCAAGTAGGCAACTAGCTCAAGTAGGCAAGCAAGTAGCTCAAGCACGCAAGCAACCAACTCAAGCAAGTAGGCAACTAGCTCAAGTATGCAAACAAGTAGCTCAAGCACACACAGGGTGGCAGGAAAGATGCTCTGATACCACTATAATGTCCCTTACCCAGCCTTTCCCTAGAATTCGCTTGTTTATTCAGTTTAGGGTTTCCTCTTTCTAAATGAATGTCCTTCTAATGCAATAAACTTGGATTGGAATCTATATTCACCATATTAACAACATATCCATTAGCATTAATATCTAGATATCCAAAATATATTCATAATCATAAGCAATAATGAAGACATAAGAGGAGTGCCATAGGTGGATCCGCCCTGAAGCCCTCATATAAAGCTCTAGAGGTTGTCCATCACAATCCTTCTTTCCTAGTGGCTTAGTGCTTGTATATTCCACTCATGGAAACACCTCGGAAGGCACTCGTCCTATTAGGGGAGAGGAACCATAGAGTCCAAGTGGCCTAAGGCCTACCACCTCCTATTTCCCAACCCTTGCTTCGGGCCTGTAGGGAAAAATATTGCCCAACCCTTGCTCAGCCCTGTGGGGCAGAATCTAAGGTGGAAACCCCACCCCTCCATGACCCAACCCTTGTATTGGGCCTATGGGGTGGAAACCTAGGTGGGTTTTTTAGGAAAAATGACTTACTAATGATTCACCCTTCCTGATAGGTTCACAAGCACAAAGAAGACAATCTTTTAGCAATCAAATCCATTTACAATTTATCAAAATATCAAATCTAGACATTTGTAATCATGACAATAATCATTAACAATCAAGTAATGACTAAGCATCATCTAATTGGTAAGGACAATTCTGAATGAATGGAAGAACATTTATATATCTGCAATATGGTCAATCCTATCAATAGCCCTTTCATGAACGTGTATGCTAAAGATAAAACCACTTATGAATACAAAAATCTGAATCTATAATTAGAGAAGTGCAGCAAAATTAATCATTAGATCCTACAGTCCATGGTATGTATTAAATAGTTTGCAAGGCATAATTTCTAAGGGCCAAGATTCTTAGACACCCACCATGGGAATGATTGTCGAATCCTGTTATTTGGAATTGCTAAATATGAATATCTAAATATTAACGCTAAGTGAAGTCATCAGCTATATTGTTGTATCTCTCTACATTTTCTGATTCCTTACACCGCTCCTTCAAACTTACATGCTCATTGCCTTCTCAGATTTCTGAATGAATAGTACATTGATTCCTCAACGGTGATTCCTTCTTTCCTTCATTCCATATTCTTATTCCTTCTTCTATCTCCCTTATTCATAATTTTTTCCTTCATATTTATGTTGTATTATCTAGATTCTCAATTTATCAAATTGCTGCATTATCCCGATTCTTAATTTATTTTCCTATTTTCATTCCTTTTCTACTACATATGCTTCTTTTCAAGTTTGCATATTTTATCTTTTAACTCTACCCACTCCCCCTCTCGTATATCTTCATTGATTAATATCCTTCCCTATTTATTATCAAAGAGATGTGCCTTTTGGGAGATGTGATTAAAACCACCATTGCCTTTGGATAATTCTCAATTTATTTTATAATATAATCACCGTCTTTTATTAGTAATTGTTGCCTTTTTGATATAATGTAATTGTTGTCCATCATTCGTGGCTAAGACAAATCGCTGCCTATGGAATTGTTGGGTGGTGATTTTATAAATGTATTTTACTTTTAATATATATTGTTTTATGTATACATGTTTTCTATTAATATAATATATATTTACTTTTATATAAGCTTTGTATATATAATTATTATTATATTATAATATTTATATTTATATTTTTTAATCTTTATTTTGTTATTCATTTGTATTTCAATGCTTTTATGTTTTAGTGTATTTTTTATGTTTATTTATTTGTATTTTAGTATTTCGTATAATCATTAAAATATAATTGTTAGTTTTATGATCAGATGTAATGCACAAAAAAATAATTCAATAATCAGCACAAGAACACAACAAATACCCTGGGAAAACCCTCCACTTGAGGGAGAAAAACCCAGCAGCAAATATATCTCTCATATATATAAGTAATGGCAACAAGTCTCTTTACAATGAGGCCACACACAAGGCCAATATTCAGCACCAACAATGGCTGTAGAACAAAAAGTAATATTCTCTTACTTGATCTTCAATCTGCACTTAGAAATTTCACAATCTGCTCTTAGAAGAATATCCACTTCTCTCTTGAAGAGTTCACACTTGAATGAAGAAGGAGATCGAACTTGCTTCATACTTGAATTTGAGGAAATGACCTTCTATATATACATTGTTGCAAGAGAGGTCGCACCTCTTCAAGAAGTAGGTCGACCATCAAAAGAAAATATAATTCCAAATAATAACTAGGTCGACCACCAAAGAAAACATAATTACAAATAATAAATATTGATTACAAGGAAGGTCGGCCATCTTTAGAGATTAATGTTGCCATTTATGTCTTCATTCGAGGCTGGAAGAATTGAGCCCGAAGCTACTAAACATCAACACTCCCTCTCAGCTAGGGAGAAATGCTTCCAAATGCATAAGACACATTACCTCATCGTGATGTCTACCATAATGGCTACAACCATATGTGGAAAAGAAATGATATCACCTCATTGTGATATCAGATATCACCACATCGTGATATCAACCATAATGGCTACAACCATATGTGGAAAAGAAACGATATCACCTCATCATGATATCAGATATCACCTCATCATGATATCAATCATATTGGCTACACCCATGTATGGTATGTACAAGTGTTCATCACTTACATGATGTTGTCACCTCAACGTGACGTTCACCATGGCTCTCCCAGAGGGTGAAACACGAGTACAAGAAAATTATCACAAACTCTCTCTCGTGATGTTGTCATGGAGTCACACACATGGCATCCACCATGGCTCTCCCAAAGGGTGGAAACAAGGGATTTCACCTCAAATCTTAGAAAAAGAAATGCATTAACAAGGGATTGCACCTCAAATCTCTCTTAAAGAGAAATGCATTAAGAGGATCACTGATACTAAAAATCCTTCATAGCTAGGGCTTGATTCTCCACCATACCAAGCTTGTCTTGAAAGTACACAAACTTTATCATGGAGAGAGACTAGGTGAGAATGTCTATCGTTTGCTCATCAGTGTTGATATACCTCAATTGTATAGCTTTCCTCAATACCATATTTCTAATATAATGGTATTTGATCTCAACATGCTTGGTTTTGTCAGGCAAATTAAGGTCTACACACTCAAATTTGATCCTCACTCTGAAACTTGTTTGCAAACTAAAAAGGCACAAAAAATCCTTTGAGAACATTGATACCAACTTCAAAAGTTGAACCTGTGCAAGAAGAATAAAAAGAGAAGTGTTTGTCATCAATCACAAAAATATTGGATGACGATTGGGGTTCATTGGATTTTACACCTACATTCATGGGAGAGTATTAGATCAAAATAAAGGAATCAAAAAAGGACAAAGAAACAATGGTAATGTCAACACAATATGAAGAATCATCACAACAATCCAAGTTGAAATTTTTTAACAAAGAAGACAAAAACTACATGACAAATTATGATGAGCTTGATCATGAACAACCACCATCCTCAAAAGAAATGGAATCTATTTATGGAAGAGGATATCAATTGTTAAAACAACTTAGATATAATGGAAAGGATGTGGTTTGAATGAATGAGGAATTTTTGTCCCTATAGAACCTAATTTGGAAGAAACGAAAAGTGGTCTTGGATATTGTCCTTGAAAAGCATTGAAAAAACCTTCACTTAATATCAACACTATCATGAAAGATTTCCCTAGGACAACTCTTACATTGAAGCATCCAAACTTAATTGATACCACAGGTGATGATGAACCATTATATTTTTTTCAACATGATGAAGCTTTAGCAAAATTTTTTAGAGTTTGTGATAATTTACCATCTCATCACCACAAATGAAGATTCACTTGTACTTTAAGCAATAAGGGATATTTTGGTGAAGAAAAGAAAACAAGTGATATTGAACAAGAAGAAGATGAAAAAATTCCTAAAATTATAGATCAATGTATATTACTTGTGGGAGATACAATGAACATACCAATGGATACATCTAACAAAGTTAAGGTGATTCAAATAGGAAAATTTCTTGATGATGAAGAACAAGAAGATCATGCAAGATTATTATAGGACTTTCTTGAAATCTTTGCTTAGAAATATTCAGATATGTTAGGTATTGATGCTAAGATAGTCATGTTGCAAGATGGTGCGTCCCTTGGTTTTCATTTTCCAACACATCGCTTGGGTTTTTGACATGGCTTAACTACCTCCTATGGATCTTACATAAATCTATCAGTTGTATTGAGCATTAACAGGTCAATCTTTTGGTGCAATGACAACCACCAATGCAATAATTGGTATCAGAGCCGAGGTCACAAATTCAAACCCCTCGCTTGCACTGGGGGGATTGTTGCAAGATGGTGTGTCCCTTGGTCTTCCTTGTCCAGCATGGTGCTTGGGTTTGTGACATGACTTAACCACCTCCCGTGGATCTTACATAAATTTGGTAGTTGTATCAGGCATTGATAGGTCAATCTTTTGGTGCAATGATAACCGCCAATGCAACAAGTCACACATAATATTATTCTTGAGAAAGATGCTAAACTCGTAAGAAAAAATAAATGCAAGATGAATCCTAAGATAGCTCTATTGGTCAAAGCCAAAATTGAAAAACTCTTAGATTCTGGTTTATTCATCCTATTGATTATTCACCTTGGATATCCAACATTGTAATAGTAGCAAAACCTGATAATCATGTTAGGATGTGTACAATTTTTTTTTATTTGAATAAAGCATCATTAAAAGATGACTTTTCCCTTCCTGATATTGATGTATGATAGCGGATTCAACCATGGGCCATACTTTATTGTCATTCATGGATGGTTTTTCAAGATATAATCAAATTTTCATCAACTCTCAATATCAATATAAGATAACTTTCACTATACCTTGGGGAACATTTTGCTGGGTTGTTATGCCTTTTGGATTGAAGAATGTTGGAGCAACATATCAAAGAGCTATTACAATAATATTTCATGATTTCATCCATAAAATTTTGGAAGATTATGTTGGTGATATTTTGGACAAATCTTTGACTCATCAAGATCATGTCAAAATCCTTTGTAAGATTTTTGAAAAAAATTTGTAAATATAACATGAGATTAAACCCAAAAAAATGTGTCTTTGGTGTGGATAGTAGAAAACTCTTGGGTTTTATAGTGTCACATAGAGGAATTGAGGTGGAGACAAAGAATATTGATTCTATCATAAACATGCCACCTCCTAACAATATTTCTCAATTATGTAGTTTACAAGGAAGATTCAAGCAATCTGTCATTTTGTGGCATCACTGGAAAATTAGACTCTCCCCTATACCCAACTTATTAAGGATTCAGAGTTTAAATGGAATGAGGATTGTAAACAAGCTTTTAAAAATTTGAAAGAGAATCTAGCTACTCCTCCTATCTTGCAACCTACTATTGAAGGAAAGCCACTCATTCTTTACATATCAGCATCCACTCATGCTTTAACAACATTATTGGATCAACAAGATGAAAGTGGTGAAGAGCATCCTATTTATTACATTAGTCGAACTTTAATTGATTATGAAACCCAATATACAACAATATAAAAACAATGTTTGGATCTTGTGTTTTCTACTGTAAAATGAGAAACTATTTATTAAATGCAAAAGTGCATGTTGTTACAAAGTTTGATCCTTTGAAGCACCTTTTTTCCAAAACAGATTTGTCAAGACATTTAGCTAAATGCGTTATGTTGTTAAATGAGTTTGATCTTAAATTTATCCCTCAAAAAGTAACAAAAGGACAAACCTTGACCAACCATTTAGTTGATACTCCTTCACCATTAACATCACCTAATCATGATTCATTCCCTGATGAAAGTGTGTTGACAACTGAAAACAAAGCATGAGAATTGTAATTTCATGGTTCAAAGTGTCAAACTATCTATAGAGTAGGGGTTATATTAATACCACCTTCAATAAAGCCTATTCCCTTATCTTATCATTTAAACTTCCTATGCCCAAATAACACTACAAAATATGAGGCCCTAATTGTTGGAATATGCGCACCTTATCTTTAGCTATTCAACACATCCATATATTTGGTGATTCTCAGTTGGTCATTAAACAAATAAATGGATCATATCAAGCAAAATATGATAAGTTATCCCAATATAAAGACCTTACAATGAAATTTCTAGAACACTTTGAATCATATACTATTGATAATATTTTGTGAAAGGATAAGCAACATGCAAATGCAATGGAAAGTGTTGCTTCCCTTGTGTTTCCTAAAGATACTTCTATCGACTTCACATTTGTAGTGCATACTGTAATCGCAAAACCGTAGATAGATGAAAAGATAAAAGAAGCATTAGTGACCAATATTGAAGTCTCTAGTGAATGGTACACACCAATATTAAATTAATTAAAAGAGGGTACCTTTCCTAAACCAACCACTAAAAACACTAAAGCTCGTATTCAAAAAATTGCAACTAGATTCATAATCTTATCTGATGTCTTGTATAGATGATATTTTGATGGCCTCTTACTTAGATGCTTTAACCAATTGTAAATCCCTATATCCCTTGAGGAAGCTCATGTTGGTGTTTGTGGGGGGTATTTTGGGGGAAGATCGTTGGTTCAAAAGTTAATCTACATGGGATATTTTTGGTGACATATGGAACAAGACTATTTTGATCATGTTAAGTGATGTCATAAATGCCAAGAGAATAATAATTTGATCCATGCTTCTACTTCTAAACTTCATGCTCAAATTCCTATTTGGCCATTTTCAGTTTGGGGTTTGGATCTCATTGGAAAAATATGGGGGATTTCCTCTTCTAGACATACATTTATAATCACCGTGAAAGATTATTTCACAAAATGGGTAGAGGTCATTCCTCTTCGTTCCACAACGGTTGAGGCAATTTTTCATTTCATATTGGACCACATTATTTCTCACTTTGGTCTCCCTTAACATTGGTTGCAGAAAATGGTACACCATTTAAGAACAATGATGTGAAGAATTTTTTGAAAACATTTCACATTCAACATTATTTTTCAACACCTTACTACCTAAAGTCTAATGGTCAAGTAGAAGCAAATAATAAAAACCTTAAGCAAATATTATAGAAAATAATAAGCAAACACAATAAGGATTGGCACACTCAACTATCTTATGCATTGTGGGCCTATCGTACAAGTATTCAAACATCCACAGGAAATACATCTTATACCCTTATTTATGGAATTGTCACAATAATTCCTTTGGAGTTAGAAATATCTTCATTACGAATTGCTCTTAGAGGGCTTATTGATGACACCACTTATAAAGAGAAACAATTACAACAACTTGAAATTCTTGATGAACAATGCATCAATGCTCTCAAGCATCTTCAAGCTTATTCTAAAATAATACAATGTAGTTACAATGATAATGTCATTTCTCATTCATTTAATAAAGGTGATTTGGTGTTATATGAAAATCAACGTAATGTTAATGCTACCCCGGGTGAAAAAGGAAAATTTAGTTTGAATTTTTTAGGACCCTATGTCATTGATGAAAGTTACAGGTTTGGAGCATACACATTAATAGAAATAGATGGTACATCTCTTAAAGAACCTATCAACATTGCGCATTTACACAAATATTACTCTTAACATTTCTTTTTGAATAGTATGTATATTAAAGCATGTTGTTAGATTAAGTATATGGTTATCTATTTTATCTAGCATTACTTCATTATTGACAAACATTCGAGGTGTGTCTTGAATTATGTAGAGTAATTATTCATTATGTTGAATTATTACTTTCCTTCACATGCTATTCAAAATCATACATGTTGTGTTAAATTAGATCATTACATGCATTTGATTTTACAAATTATATTATAAGTACATTTAGTTTAACACAACATTTAATCAAAATATAGTATAAAATGTAAACATAAGTGTTTAGATTAGATCAAACAGTTTAGATCATGGAGACATTTATTCATAATCTTACAAAGATTGTTTAATAGATCACATTGACATCTAAACCAAATAACAACTCATAGAAGCAAACAAAAATGCTCATATATATATAATTACCATGAAAGTTTATGTACATAGTAACCATGATAAATGTGGCATAATACAACATAGTACATCTAGTGTGGCCTATGGCTACTAGACTCCTCAAGGCTTGGTGGTGGTGCTTGTCGAGAGATAGTCGATCGTGATCTACTCATGGAGCTCATCCAATCTCATAGGCCTCGAACCTCACCTAAAGCCATCCCCTCTCATATGAGTGTTGCAATGTGCTCCTAATCTATCTGGTCTCTATCAGCCTGTACTCTAGCTATATTTTCCTGAACTCTAGTGAGCTCTCTCTCCAACCTGTTGAGTTCCAACCACATGATAGCTTGTGACTCACTCTTTGGTTGGAATGAAGGTGGCCCAAAGCTCCTCATATGTAGTCTAAATCTCTGCTAGCTCAACTCTTGCCTACTCCTCTCTAGTTGTAGATAGATCAGTGACCCTTGTAACCTCCTCGTATGTTGTCGTCCATCTAGCTAACAACTCAAAAAGGTTTGCATGACACCTTGCACTAGGCGGTGGCATATGCTCCGCTCATGTGGCCTTATGTGGGGGCAAGGAGGGGGGAATCTCTATAGTAACTCAATAGAAGAGGTCTCACCACTCTTGCATACACACTACAAGTGGTAATCATAAAGAATATTACAACAAGACATGATATATAAATGTAATAACTAGCAACATAAGAAAGTTATAATAACACATCCTGTCACGTCTCGAACTCTAATGTTGCTTGCTTTTGGATATATGTGATTTGATATAGGAATGAATGTGTATGGTAGAGTAAGTAATAAATAGTATGGTGTTTTGTGAAATGAAGTAAGAATTTTTTTTTTTAATTTTGAAAAATTCGAAATGTATTGAATATGGTTTGTTTTGAAATTGAAGCAAAATAGAATAGTGTTATTTGGATTAATGCATTATATTACTTTGATTTGGGTTTTACCTAGATACTAATCAATTAATGGGTGTTTGAGGGTACTTGAGCTTCAGGTTTTTGTAGACCAAGGGTGTGATTTAGGCAAAGGATGTTAGCTTCTTGGTAGGGTAAAGCAGGAACGATACTCTCACACACACACGAGCACTTAGTGTCATGTAGATGCATTTAGCATTTGGCTTAGAACATTGTTTTATTGTTCATATTATAAAATGGTTAATTAGATTAATTAGCAATGAAATAAGAGTAATGAAACAAAATAATTAATTATAATTTAATTATAGATTTTATTTTTACAAATAAATGATAGTGCTTGGTTATTTAGAATAATTATTTTTATTCTCAATTGAATGATATTTCTTTTATTATTTGGAATAAATATTTTATTTGCAATTAAATGATATTTATTTATTGCTTATTAAGGGTAAATATTTATTTTGCAATTTAAAAATGGTATTTCCTCACTATTTACTGAGGATAAGTACTTAGATGCAACTAAAAGCGATTTTCTTTTTTATTATTTATCAAAGGTAAATATTATGCATGAAAAATAAATATTATTTTAATTTCAAGATTAGGTTATGGAAAATTTGGGAGAAATCTTTAAAAGAAGGAAAAATCATTAATGGAAACACAACATAAGCTTTCTTGATCTTTATTTCTCTACAAGAACAATAACTGTAAAAAAAAAGGGGGGCTAGGTAGAAGGCTTCTAGAGTGCAGTGAATTAAGAATGGTGAAAGAAGGGGAAGAAATAGAAGAGAAGGAGAAATAAGAAGAAAAGGAGAATTTACAAAAGGATACTTCTAGGAAAGCAAAACAAGAAAAAAGTGAAGAATCAAGAAGGAAAACTCAAATTGGAAGCAATTTCCAGGTTTTTAGATCTTTCCCATTGCATTTCAATTTTCAAAATGTGCAAATAAATGCAAATTTAGCTGAGTGTATTAATGCTCTATTTATTGTATGTGATTCACCATGACAGTTGTATAATTTGTATATTAAATTAGACTGTGTGAATAAAGGAATTATTTCTAGTTGATTGTTTTGTGAAAGCTTAAATACCCTTTCAGATTTCCAATTGAATCTATCAACTGTATTTATACATTGAAAGTTTAAATTATCTATTTACTGTGTGAAGTTTAAAAATTAGAAACCATGGCTGTAAAACCCTTATTTCTCCTATTCCTTTCTCAATGCATATGTAAATATACAAATATATACTATATATATTACATATTTATATAATATAACCATACTGTGCTGACATACTGTAGATGGCATACATACTGTAGAATCTTTACTTATGGTATCACTATATTTTTGAATCCCATTGAATTCATATTTTAATAGCATTATGGACCTTGGTTTATAGCTATGCCCCACTTTAGGGAGGGTTGCATGTGGAGGTAGCTTCCCCTCCATAGGCTGTGGCCTATGGAGAGGGTGTTGCCCTCATAGGCAACACACTCCATAAATGGTTGCCCTTTGTATATATTTATTGCAAACCATATAACTTGTTTTCCCATAGCTTCTATCTAGTGAATACATCAATTTTCAGAATGTTTAATGGTTTGCTTCTATCTGGTGTATATATGTTATTTTTTTGGAATGATTAATGGTTCGCTTGGTGCATATATATATGTGTATGTGTGTGTGTGTCCATGTATATATATATATATATAGATGTGTAAATTGTTGTCTACAGAAGAAACATTGTTGTGTATAAGATTACTTTTATTATAATAGGACTTATTTTCTGAATATATTTTTAAATATGTAAATGTATGTATATATATATATATGCATATGTTTATATGCAGTTAAGTTTATTCTTTAGAATGAGTACATTTCAAAATTGGAAGTAATTATTTCAAATTTACACAAATATGTTATTGTTAGACTAAATCATTTAAATTAGAAATGGAATGTTGGATATTTTGTACGCACATAGAAATGAGTACATATGCATATACTTGCTTTTATTCATTGGAGTATACTAGATTGGTTATAATGAATTCATGGTGAACTGTAAAACCAATTATGAGATGCATTTTATGAATTATTGTTCTTATGCAAATCAATTAGAGAATTTGGAAATATAATGTGTTTTTTTGAAATAATGCTTGAATGTGTATATGTTTGAACTGTATGCAATTTGTGTGGAAATATGCATTATTTACTTTCTTTATGAGAAAATTCTAGGATAGGATGCCGAATGTGGGCACACATAGACGGTAGTTTATCCTTTTCATAAACTACCATTTATGTTTAAATGTTTGGCCAAGCTAATGTACCATTGAAATAGATGGATAAAAAGCCTAGAATTTTTATGTCTTTGCCACATCCTGCATGCAAGAAATATGTTGTTTCTAGTATAAGAATGCATATAGGCATCAAACATTATCGAGAGTTCCCTCCTACTTTATTGTTCCAAGTTGCTAGGATCCTCGTGTAGGGCCGGTGATTTCTTTGAGTTAGGAAGAAACCTTGGGAAGTCATGTACTTCGTGGTTGGGTGGAAAAGGCACCTTAATCACACTCTTGGCCTCAACTTGCAAGAAGACTAGTGGTGTCAAGGCAGTTGAGGATCATAGAATCTATATGATATGGATGTACTCTTTGGATTACTTTGTCTGGCTTACATAACCCATTTGATAAATGTAACTTAACTTCAAAAATGTATTGACGAAAGCTTATTGATGTAACATTGAAATAGATGTATTGATTAAAGCTTATTGATTTAACATTGAAATAGATGAAAGCTTATTGATGTAACCTTGGGATAGATGTATTGTATACGATCTTGATGTATGTAATGAAATTCATTATTGGCCTTTCTTTTGAGCTCTTATGGATAGCTAATGTTATATACATGATTTACTTTACTTGGAATGTGCATTGTACTTGGAATTACTTTGTGAGTATGTGAGTTTATTTTCAAGATTTACATTTTGGTATCAGAGCATCTAGGTTAAAATCTATTACCTATGCCTAATTACGCTTAATGTTATATTTTCCAGAGTGATTTTGATGGATTTTAGAACTTATCAATGTGGAGGTGGGTCTCATGGTGATACAATTGACAAGTTGGATAAGATCTTAGCCTTGTTGAGTTGACAGGAGGCCAAAATTGATAGCCTGGAACAAGAAAGGCGAGTAGGCCAACAAGGGCCAAATTCTGGTGGAAATGAAGGAAATACAAATGAAGAACAACTTGAGACCAAAGGAAACCTAAGTAAGGTGGCTGAAGAGTTGGGAAAGGACCACAAGAAGGTGACCCTGCCAAAATTTGATGGAAAAACATTGGGAGATGGGGCAGAAGCATTGGCGATTGAGATGACTTGTATTTTTCCCTACAAAATCTATCCAATGAGAATAAGGCTGAATGGGGATCTTATCAACTCACTGGTGAAGTTGCCACTTGGTGGGAGAATGAAAAGGAAGAAAAACATTTTTTGCATGGCAAGGTGACTTGGGAGCAATTTTTGTAGTTGTTCAGAAAAAGGTGGTTACCACAGTCATATTTTGATAAAAAGATAATTGAATTCGAGACTCTCACTCAAGGGGGAATGATAGTAACTCAGTATTGGGAAAAAAATTTCCACTTGCTCAAATATGTACCCTAGTACCAGCTTGATGAGAGGTTCTAGATTCGTAAATTCATTATAGGGCTTATGCCTCAAATTGGAGATGAAGTAGACATCCATAATCCTTCCACCATGGATGAGGCTTTTGAAAAAGAATACAAGTAGGAAAAGAAGTTGTACAACAAGTTGCAAATTACATGAAAAGTAGGGATGCTAAATATGGTAACAATAAATCTCAAGGAAGCAATCAACATAACAATAATCAAAATTAGAACAATCAGGGCAATAATAATATTAATAGGAAAATTAGGAATCTCAAGAGGGGTAATAACTCTCAGTACCACAATGATGGAAATTAGAACAATAATAAGAGCGCAAATTACAATAACAAAAATAACAGGAGAGATGCTTCAAATAGACCCAGAGCACCCCACAGAGGTTGTTATACATGTGGTGGTAAGCATTATGCCAGTGTGTGTCCTTAGAGAGTGAATAATCAAAAGAAAAAGAATCAATATCACATCCATGCAATGGTTGATAATCGCCAAGATGATTATCAAGCTATGCCAATCCAACTTTCGGGTAAGCTCTTTGGATGTCCTATTTCTATCTTAATTGATACTGGAGCTACAAAGTGTTTTGTAGATCCTCATGTTATCTCTAGATTATCAGTTAAACCTAGATATATGGATAATTCATGGAAGGTCCAATATGGAAATTAGGTAGAGAGAATAGTAGAGTAGTTTCTAGATATAGTAGAGGTAGGTCAATTTTTATGTAGCACCTCTAGGGTCATATGGCGTGATCTTGGGGATAAATTGGTTTACTAAACATAAGGCCCTAGTTGACTATGAAGAGAAAATTGTGAGGTGTCTTGATGATCATAGTAACCATGTTGAGATTCATGTTATGTAAAGGCCTTTAGAACTCAGGAAAATCTTTTCCATGTAGCTAAAGAAGGCTAGTAGAAAAGGGTATACTATCTATGCAGTAAAGGTTAGGGATACCAATAGTTTTCAAGATGTCTTTCTTGATGAGCTGATTGAACTACCACCTAAGCGAGTATTTTATTTTTCAATAGATTCGATACTTGGACCTGAGCCTCAGTCTAAGACACCATATAGGATGAACACTATTGAATTGCATGAGATGAAGGCCCAGTTACAAAATTTTCTTGATTGGGGTTTCATAAGACCAAGTGTGTCTCCATGGGGAGCTCCTGTCATATTTGTAAAGAAGAAGGACGAGACCTTAAGGTTGTACATTGACTATAAAATGCTTAATAAGATTACCATAAAAAATAAATACTTGCTTCCTAGGGTAGATGATCTATTTGATAAAATGAAAGGGGCTAAGGTATTCTTGAAGATTGATCTAAGGTTAGGATACCATCAGTTGAGGATATAATATGAGGATATTTTCAAAACTAATTTTAGGACGAGATATGGGAACTATGAATTCATGGTGTTACTGTTCAGGCTAACCAATGCCCATGCAACTTTTATGAATTTGATGAAAAAAATCTTTTGAGACTGCCTAGATGAATTTGTCCTAATTTTACTTGATGATATCTTAATATATTCTAAATCAGAGGAAGAGCATGACAAACATCTAAGGATAGTGTTGCAACATTTGAGGGATCACAAGCTTTATGGGAAGTTGTCTAAATGCACTTTCTACCAAACTAAGGTGCACTATTTGGGACATGTTATTTCAATTGATGGGATAGTAGTGGACCCAGATAAGATTAAGGAAATCATGGAGTGGCCAACACCACAAAATGTTTCAGAAGTCTGAAGCTTTATAGGACTTTCCGATTATTATAGGAAATTTTTCAGGGGGTTTTCAATAATCGCAACACCCATCACTGTACTCCAAAAGAAAGGAAATAAATTTGAATGGAGTGATAAGTGTGAGAAGTATTATTAGTTTTTGAAATAAAAACTTACTTCTACACCTATTTGGATTGTGTCGGATCCAAATGGGCACTTTACAATTATAATAGATGCTTCAAGAGAGGGTGTAGGAGTAGTCCTTATGTAGGATAGACATGTAGTGGCATACAAATCAAGGAAATTGAAACAACATGAATTAAACTATGCACCACATGATTTGGATTTGGGTGCCATAGTACACGCTCTTCAGATGTGGAGGCACTACCTTTTGGGGAAGCCTTTTGAATTGAAAACAAATCATTCAAGATTGCAGTATATTTTTACTCAGCCCAACCTAAATGCTAGTTAGAGACGATGGCTAGAGTTTTTCAGTGAGTATGATTTTGGAATTGAATATATAAAAGGAAAATAAAACAAATTAGTAGATGCCTTGAGTAGGAGGAGACATATTACATCTATGGTCACTATAAGGTCAAATTTTAGACAACAGGTGATTCAAGCCTTGCCAGGGAATGAGCATCATGAAATGGTGAAACATGCCCTAGAGCAGAACCCTTCTTATCATAGATATGGTGGGTATATCTTTGAGACTAATGGAATCTTGAGGTATAGGAGACGGATGCATGTTCCTAATGTGGCATGATTGAGGGAGCTAGTGCTATAAGAATTTCATAATGTGCCATATTCAAGGCGCCCTAGTGTGACAAAAATGGTAGAGGGACTCAAACCATTATATTTCTAGTCGGGAATTAAGAGAGATGTAATTGATTTTGTAGCCCGATGTTTGGAATGCCAGTGAGTTAAGGTTGAGCATGTGCATCCAACGAGACTTCTATACCCACATAGAGTGCCAGAGTATAAATGGTAGATAATTACTATGGATTTTATTCAAGGGTTGCGTATGACCAAGAATCAACATGGTCATCTTGGTTTTAGTAGATCAATTGACGAAAGTAGCTCACTTCATCCCTAAGAATCTTAAGGATGGATCCTTGGTTTTAGCAAAGAAGTTTGTATAGGAGATTTTCTGGTTACATGGAGTGCTAGAGACTATCATCTCATATCGTGACACTTGGATGACTTCTAGGTTCTTGACTACATTGAATTCTTCTTTGGGAACCAAACTGAATTTTAGCTCATCTTATCATCCTTAGACCGATGGCCAGTCGAAGAGGGTAAATCAGGTAGTAGAGGATCTCCTTAGGATGTATTGTATGGAACAACAACATAAGTGGGAGGAGTACCTACCTTTAGTGGAGTTCGCTTATAATAACTCCTATCATGCATCCTTAGGAATGACACCCTTCAAGGCTTTGTATGGTCCCAAATGTCATACACCTATCATTTGGGACAAGGTGGAAGACATGATTGTTATTGGCCTTGAGATGCTGAGAGAGATGGAAGATCGGATGAAGGTAATCAAGGAAAAGTTGAAACAAGCTCTAGATCATCAAAAGAGTTTTGCTAACAGGAACAAAACTTTTAGACAATTTTCAATGGGAGACAAGGTCTTCTTGAGAGTTCAGTCGCAGAAGAGTTCAATTTCTTTCGGCAAGAGCTCTAATCTTGACCCTGGATGTGTTGGGCCTTTTGATGTTTTGGAGGTTATTAATCCAGTTGCATATAGGCTTGCTCTACTAACAACTCTATCCTGCATACATAATGTCTTCCATGTTTCAGTGCTTAGTCCATATCATTTGGATGTTACTCATACTCTTGACTGGCATGCATTGTAGGTTCAAGATTCAAGGGTGATGCTAGTGGAGCCCATCAAGATTCTGGAAAGGCACAATGTTAGGTTGCAGAACCAAGATATTATGTAATATAGGGTCCAGTGGGACAAATATTCAGTGGATAGTGCCACCTCGGAGAATGATGAAGATATTGATATATCTTTTTTGCATTTGAGATTCTAGTATACTTTTATTTCCTGGATATTGTGACTTATGATACACTAAATGTTTCAAACTCTATTGTGTGGATGTTTGTAATAAGGCATCGAGACAATATCTCTTCCAAGTGGGGAATGATGTCACATCTCAAACTTTGATGCTGCTTGCTTTTGGATTTATGTGGATTGGATATAGGAATGAATGCATGTGGTAGAGTAAATAATAAATAGTATGGTGTTTTGTGAAATAAAGTAAGAAAATGTTTATTTTAATTTTGAAAAAGTTGAAATGTATTGAATATGGTTTATTTTGAAATTGAAGCAAAATAGAATAGTGTTATTTGGATTAATGCATTATATTGCTTTGATTTGGGTTTTACCTAGATACTAATCTATTAATGGGTGTTTGAGGGTACTTGAGCTGCAGGTTGTCGAAGACCAAGGGTATGATTTAGGAAAAGGAGGTTAGCTTCTTGGAAGGGTAAAGCAAGAACATTACTCTCGCACACATACGAGCACTTAGTGTCATGTAGATGCATTTATCATTTAGCTTAGATCACTATTTTATTGTTTGTATTATAAAATTGTTAATTAAATTAATTAGCAATGAAATAAAAGTATAATGAAACAAAATAATTAATTATAGATTTTATTTTTACAAATAAATGATAGTGCTTGGTTATTTAGAATAATTATTTTTATTCTCAATTGAATGATATTTCTTTAATTATTTGGAATAAATATTTAATTTGCAATTAAATGATATTTTTTTATTGCTTATTAAGGGTAAATATTTATTTTGCAATTTAAAAATGGTATTTCCTCACTATTTACTGAGGATAAGTATTTAGTTGCAACTAAAAGAGATTTTATTTTTTATTATTTATCAAAGGTAAATATTATGCATGAAAAAGAAATATTATTTTAATTTCAAGATTAGGTTATGGAAAATTTGAGAGAAATCTTTAAAAGGAAACGTCATTAACGAAAACACAACATAATCTTTCTTGATCTTTATTTCTCTGCAAGAACAATAACTGTAAAGAAAAATGGGGGCTAGGTAGAAGGCTTTTGGAGTGCAATGAATTAAGAATGGTGAAAGAAGGGGAAGAAATAGAAGAGAAGGAGAAATAAGAAGAAGAGGAGAATTTACAGAAGGAGATTTACAAGAAAGCAAAATAGGAAAAAGTGAAGAATCGAGAAGGAAAACTCAAATTGGAAGAAATTTCCAGGTTTTTAGATCTTTCCCATTGCATTTCAATTTTCAAAATGTGCAAATAAATGCAAATTTAGTTGAGTGTCTTTAAATTCTCTGTTTATTGTATGTGATTCAACATGACAGCTGTATAATCCGTATATTAAATTAGTTTGTGTGAATAAAGGAATTATTTCTAGTTGATTGTTCTGTGAAAGCTTAAATCCCCTTTCAGATTTCCAATTGAATCTATCAACTATATTTATACATTGAAAGTTTAAATTATCTATTTACTATAAATTAGAAACCATGGTTGTAAAACCCTTATTTCTCCTATTCCTTTCTCAATGCATATGATATATATATATATATATTACATATTTATATAATATAATCGTATTGTGTCGACATACTATAGAGGGCATACATACTGTCGAATCTTTATTTATTGTATCACTATGTTTTTGAATCTGATTGAATTTAGATTTTAATAGAATTATGGACCTTGGTTTATAGCTATTCCCCTCTTTAGGGAGGGCTGTCTGTGGAGGCAATCACGCCTCCATAGGCCACGACTTGTGGAGAGGGCATTGCCCTCATAGGCAATGCACTCCATAAATGGCTGCCCTCTGTATATATTTATTGCAGACCATATAAATTGCTTTCACGTGGGTTCTATTTGGTGCATACATCATTTTTCAGAATGTTTAATGGTTTGCTTCTATCTAGTGTATATATGTTATTTTTTTTGGGATGATTGATGGTTCTCTTAGTGCATATATGTATATATATGTGTGTGTGTGTGTGAGTATATATTCGTGTATATATATATATATGTGTAAATTGTTGTCTACATAAGAAACATTGTTGTGTATAAGATTACTTCTGTTATAATAGGACTTATTTCCAAATATATTTTTAAATATGCAAATGTATATATATATACATATGTTTATATGCGGTTGAGTAAGTTTATTCTTTAGAATTAGTACATTTTAAAATTGGAAGTAATTATTTCAAATTTACACAAATCTATTATTGTTAGACTAAATCACTTAAATTAGAAATGGAATGTTGGATATTTTGTATGCATGTGGAAATGAGCACATATTCATATACTTGCTTTTATTCATTGGAGTGTAGTAGATTGGTTATAATGAATTCATGGTGAACTATAAAACCAGTTATGAGATACATTTTATGAATTATTGTTCTTATGCAAATCAATTAGAGAATTTGGAAATATAATGTGTTTTTCCAAAATAATGCTTGAATGTGTATATATTTGAACTGTATGCAATTTATGTGGAAATATGCATTATTTACTTTCTTTATGACAAACTTTCAGGATAGGATGTCGAATGTGGGCACACAGAGACGGTAGTTTATCCTTTTCATAAACTACCATTTATGTTTAAATGCTTGGCCAAGCTAATGTACCATTGAAATAGATAGATAAAAAGCCTAGAATTTTAATATGTCTTTGCCACATCCTGCATGCAAGTAATATGTTGTTTCTAGTATAAGAATGCATATAGGAATCAAACATGAATCGAGAGTTCCCTCCTACTTTATTATTCTAGGTTGCTAGGATCCTCGTGTAGGGCCAGTGATTTCTTCGAGTTAGGAAGAAACCCGAGGAAGTCATGTACTTTGTGGTTGGGTAGAAAAGGTGTCTTAATCACACTCTTGGCCTTAGCTTGCAAGAAGACCGGTGGTGTCAAGACGGTTGAGGATTAGAGAATCTATATTCTATGGATGTACTCTTTGGATTAATTTGTATGGCTTACATATCCCATTTGATAAATGTAACTTTACTTCAAAAATGTATTGATGTAACATTGAAATAGATGTATTGACGAAAGCTTATTGATGTAACATTGAAATAGATGTATTGATGAAAGCTTATTGATGTAACATTGAAATAGATGAAAGCTTATTGATGTAATCTTGGGATAGATTTATTGTATATAATCTTGATGTATGAAATGAAATTCATTATTGGCCTTTCTTTTGAGCTCTTATGGGTAGTTAATGTTATATACATGATTTAATTTAATTGGAATGTGCATTGTACTTGGAATTACTTTGTGAGTATGTGAGTTTCTTTTCGAGATTTACACATCCTCACCTAGATCACTAGCTCACCAATTGGGATCTTAATATGGGATAATAGGTCCCTTGTGTGTAGGAAGTGTGGAAGTTTCAACACCACTGCCCTCCCCACACTCATGAAGGGTAATGCCTGATACATCTATCTATCATGCTTGAGTGACTCATAGATGAGATAAAAGTATCTCCTTAGGGGCATCCACAACATCCTCTAGCTCATCACTCATTGGCTGTGGATCCTCCTCATCATCCTCCTCCTCTAGATCCTCTTCCCTATCATCGTCATCAGTTTCTCTGTCCACGACTCCATCCTATCTCTCATCTCCATGACTTGGAAGAGGTATAGCATCACCTATGGGGTGATGCACAAGGAAGACATGTGTATGTTGTACTCTCATCCACCCATGCTTGTAGGCTATAGTGGAACCTATGTCATCCAAGTATGATGCTAGGGGTATATCCTCATCCTCACCATCTGAATCACTAAAATGACATCATCTTTCATGGGATTTCATATGTCTCCTAGCCTGAAGCCACTTCGTGTTGCTCTTAGATACCTAGGTCATGGCCTAGGAGGTATCTAAATCTGTCTGAACTGTTGCACGACTCAATCATAATAAAAGAGAATGACTATGTAGTCATGCCATCTAAGAAAATAACCTATCTTGTTGTATCTTGACAAGCTATCATGTGAGATCTGGCCACTAGAGTATGGTGCGATAAGGTCTCCATACTATCTAATCCTCCTCCAAATGATTAAACTGGACCCTCTAGTATAGTAGATCCCTGAACTTCCAAACTCGCCTTAGTGTGTAGTTGAATGCTCGTAGATAACCCATGGGCACTACCATAGGATAATGTGTAGGCCTATTACACATGATATGCTCAAAGGCCCAAACCTATAATAGTGTATAGTGTACTATATTGTGTAACTCTTGATAAATAAAGCACTCCAAATCATAATAGAGATGAGCCAACATACTAGAACCCTAGGCATAAACGGTCTAATGTTGCTCCATATGGTGAATGGCGTGAACAAGACCTCCATCTAGGTTGTGCCTCATCTATCTAGTACAAGTGCTAAAACAATATTAACAACCATAATTCATCGTAATAATGGTAAGTGAGCATATAGTAGCCACTGCAGCTTGACACGAGATTCAATGTCCCATGGTGGAATAGGGTGACCCACACAATACTTAATATCCCATCTCATCTACCTATGTGTGTGATCCTCCTCTAGATAGATAGTCTCACCTCATATGGGTAATCTCAAAATACAATGTAGTTCTCTAGGGTCATCGTCATCTCTCTTGAAGGTAGATGGAATATGCATGTTTCTGCACTCCATCTTTCCACAAATGCCATCAATATAGCATTATGATACCTCATGGATCGCATGAGGTAGATCCAAAATAGACCAGTCTCACATAAGGTATCAACTGCTCTTGGAGAAGGGTGATCTACCTCCTAAGCGTTGGCAAGCACATAGCAAAACCTGAAAGAAACAAAAGAAATCATCAATAAAATTCTTAAAAACATCAACCAATTAATTAAAAGTGAAAAAAATTGCTTTAGGACACATGGGCCAAAATGGGACAGGGGTGACACTTTTGGATGGGGTCCGAAAACCTTCAAAAACTACATAAAAAATGTAAACATAAAGTAGGGAACAATGGACTCACAGTATATCAGAGCTCGCTATGAGCTACCTTGTCTCATAGGATGCCTAGTATAGGGGGCGTGTATGGGCATCAGCTTGGAATTTTCAAACTCTCTACACCAAGGTAATTTCAAAATGGTAAATTTCAAATTGATGGCCAAAAGCATATTTTTTTAGTGACATAGTAGAGACTCTTAATAGTATATTTCATTCAAAACATCATAATGGGGGCTAGAGGACTATATTTTTAATTCTGTTTGTTGCATTGGATTCATGGTTTTATCTTTGATCTTATTTAATGTTTATCAATATGTGGTGTTGTAACCTCAATACCCTATTGTGCACATTCTAATTACCAAGTAAAGAAATTCAATGAGGCTAGATTGCTACCCTGATTCCACCTCCATAAAGCAAGTGGAATTAGGGGGCATACATATACCCACAAATTTGATTCTCCATAGAAGTTAGACATGTTTTAAGATTATTTTTAATGGCTAATGAATTAGTTTTGCAGGATGTGGCTCCTAACATCGTGGTTTTGTAGATGATTACACTGGAGGATTCATCCCCCCATTCAAAAATGAATAGAAATATCCATATGAGTATCCTTTAATTAAGCAATTTACTTTTGATGCTTTAGCTTGGATATGCACATAGTGTCATATGTCCACTAAAGTGGGGGCTAAATGTAGTGTAGGAAATTTTACTTCTTTCTATGTGATAGTACAACTTCACACTTAATTTGGACCTATTTTAGTGAACTTACATTTATGCATTTTTATCCTTCATAAATAGGCCCCTAATCCCCTTTATTATCCATACCAAGGCCTATTTTATCATTTTCCAAAACTACAACATGCATTGAATAAATTCATTTAATTAATTAATGACCCCAAAATGTATTGGTTTTGGACTATTAGGCCAAGACCCATTCACCTTTGGGTGAATGGGTCCCCTTTAAGTCCTAAAACCAAAATTTAAATATGTTTTTAGTAATGTTTTAAAGTCTCATATTCAAGTTTCAAATGTTGGCTATTAGGATCTAATAATCAGGAAATTAAAGAAGAAGCCTATAAAACCTAGACTTTTCACCATTTCAAACTAGAGATTTGCAAGAGATCAAGTTTGAGAGATCAAGGAGAAAATAAGAACTTTTGGAGAACATTCAAGAAAAAAATTTGAAGTCTTGGAGCAACATTTCGTTTGCATTTGTAGGTCTTCAAACTCATTTTGTCAAAGATTTGATCAAGCATTGTCCATGATTGAAGGTTGATGCCTATGGTGGATCATGATGGATTCTAGGTTTGAGAGATGCATTTGGATATTTTCCTTAACCTAATGACTTGTTTCCTAGTGATCTCATCTTCTATCTTCATTCTATTAGCAACCTACAAGAAGGTATTATCATATTTCAGATCTATTAGGGTGCTTCGAGTTCTCCCTTTAAGTCCTAAAACCAAATTTTAAATATGTTTTTAGTAATTTTTTAAAGTCTCAGATTCAAGTTTCAAATGTTGGATATTCGGATCTAATAATCAGGAAATTAAAGAAGAAGCCTATAAAACCTAGAATTTTCACCATTTCAAACTCGAGATTTGTGAGAGATCAAGGAGAAAATAAGAACTTTTGGAGAACATTCAAGAAAAAAAAGTTGAAGTCTTGGAGCAACATTTTGTTTGCATTTGTAGGTCTTCAAGCTCATTTTGTCAAAGATTTGATCAAGCATTGTCCATAATTGAAGGTTGATGCCTATGGTGGATCATGATGGATTCTAGGTTTGAGAGATGCATTTGGATATTTTCCTTAACCTAATGACTTGTTTCCTAGTGATCCCATCTTCTATCTTCATTCTACTAGCAACCTACAACAAGGTATTATCATATTTCAGATCTATTAGGGTGCTTTTAGTTCTCCCTAGTTGGATCTTTTATCATTTATCATTGTCATATAGGAATCATGCTCTACTACAATTGAGTAGGGTTTCTTTGCATATTATCTCTTAACAACCTTAGATGCACGCAAGGTTAGGGCTTGCACATACTATCATTTATCAAATCTATATCATTCATCAAGGTTTAATTACCAAACTGAGGTTTGACCAAGGAAAACCCCTATGCACACAAAACAACATTCTCTTTTGTAGATTTTCTACAAGTTCATATCCAGAAGTTGGGATTTGTAGGTACATGAGTGAAGTGCAAATAGAGGGCTACAGATTCAACTTTTGAAGTTTCATAAAAGGACACAAGGACCCATTCACCCTTGGGTGAATGAGTCCTACTACAAAGTACAAAACCTAGTTTTTAGGTTAGGTGCACACCATACTACCCTTCTTAGATCTACTTGAAAGTTTTTGTTTCCATTTTTTCTATCATAATACTCTACATTTTAAGTATTAGGTCACATAATTGAGTTTTTTAATGCATTTATATTTATCTCCCAAAACAACCAATTGATCATTTTTATCATTTTTTGTCACAAGGAAACAACAAACCTTCCTAATAGGGTTGACTCACCTCAATGTTGAAATTCAACCCTATCCTTGGGAGATCTCTTTTTATAATAAAATTAGGGAAAAGAGGGAGTGGGTTAGATCATTTCATTAAAACCCCATCTTGCACATAATTCCCTTATTTTTCTACATTTCACACACACACACACACACACACACACACACACATATATATCGGTAGTTAAATCGCTACTAAGGGGCAACACCCTGTATTGCTTTAAAAAGAAAAGATTACATATTTCCATGGTTATCTGTCTATACTTCTACCTTCCCCATATTACAGTTTGATAGGCCACTGATCAAAATGGTCACCATAGAGTAGACTTGAAATCCAAACCCTCATTAATTTCACAAAATGGCTCATTACTAGCACAGGCATTGACCAAAAATAGGACTGACTCCCATTCTTTGCTATCTATCTTCCTATTATTCACATTACACATAATTTGCATAAAGTTTGACCACTGATGACACACAAAAAACACCATTATTGATCCTTCCTTGCTCATTCTTCCTTGTCCTCTGACTCCACCCTCTTCTTGTATGCCAGATAATCTTCCACCACTGGGAAATCTGCTCCACAGGCTTGGTGTGCAAGGTCATTCACCTTTTGTTTTGGGTCTCTACTTTCATTTGCCACCCACTCCTCTCCCATGTCAAGGTCCCAATTTTTGTCATCACCCGAAACCATCTTTCCCGTTAGTCCTTCTTCCTCCACATACTTCGTTGCCTAGCCGTGAGGAGGGTTTTCCATCATTTTTGCCACTCTAAGCAAGAAGAAGATGCTCCTTTCTTTCTCATCCCACAATTTTGAAAACCCCATTGGGTCAAGAGTTCTTATCAATAGGAATTTCATCACCTCTGCTCCATTTTGCACATCATGTAGTAGTTCTGCAGCATTGGAATCATCAAGTAGTCATCGATATTGTCTAGGGATTCATCAATTTCTCCAAGCATGGCATGGATGAAGACCATCTGGGTCAATTTATTTCCTCTCGCCTTGGATACTCCCATATGCACCAATATTTCCAAGAAGATGGAAAGGATGTCTGCATTCACCTTGAACCTCTAGTATGCCTTCATAAATTGTGGGCCCAAAATATTTTTGGTCGCCCATAGCACGAGTGGATGGGAAGAAGCCAACAACCCTTTCAATCTTTTATTTGTTATTTCTCCAAGAAAGGATTGTTGCTACCTTGTTGTATTTAGAAACAATGGCGTATCCATTATTCCTAGCACCAAAACGTAGGCTCAAACTCGTCGTTGCTTATACACCTGCCACCTTTGGCTTTTTAAGGAGGAGAGGGCTTGCTTCATAATTATTTCAAACTTGATGTTTGTGATGTTTTATTCATGTCTTTAAATCCACAAGCTAGCTCGAGATGCAATTTTTGATTGATATCTTACTGCCATACCAAGCCTGTCGCCTCCTTTCCTTGAAGTTTGATTTCATGCCCTACGTCTCGCCAATTACTTATGGTTGTTATCACATCCACTATTAATATTGTGTGTGCCTTTTCTATCGTTGAGTTGCCACTTTTAATTTCCTTTGAGTGACACATTATTAAAAGAATATTCTAGCCTACCCCACACTTGGTATACATGGCCCCTTTGCCGCCAGATTTTCCAACTCATTTGCCTCGTTGTTCCCTTCGTGGTAAACATGGCTTACCTGGAAGGCTTCAAATTTTCCTGCCATTTGTGTGATGGGTTGAAGAAGGTGATTCAATTTCTAATTTGGGGCATTATTCCCGTGGATCACATTGATGATGATGAGCGAATCACCCTCCAGGTGGATGCATTTGACACCTAGTTCAAAGCCTAGTTGTAGCCCTATTAGTGCTGCTCTAAATTTTTCATTATTGGTGCACTTCCCCAGCCATGTGGATTTCTCTGCCAAGGTCCTACCTTACTCATCTCAGACAATACAACCAACACCCCTTGGCCCTGGGTTTCCTCAAGATGCTTTGTCGAAGTTGACTTTAATCCAACCTTTCTCTGACTCCCTCCAAATTTCCTCTTTCCTTTTTTCCTTTTGTATTTTGGATCCATTGCTACCATTTAAAAGTGGTAGTTTCAATCCTCTAAAGAGTTTCATAATCTTGTCATCCCAATTAGTGAAATTTTGCTACTTCTACCCCTTGCTTTGAGCATCTTCATTGGCTAATTCTATGATTTCCCTTTGTAGTTTCTCACAAATTTTTCCTACTTCCATTTCCTTACCTTGAAAGATTCCCCTGTTTCTCTCCTTCCATATTTCCCAGATGGTCGTGGATGGAATGATCTGCCATATTCCTCCAGATATCATTTTCATGTGATAAGATGACCACATTTTGACCTAGGCCTCAATGTCGAATGGTAGTGGGCATTGAAAATTCAGTTTGATTTTGATGTGGTGCCAACATTCACTTGCATTGGATCATGCTAGTAATAGATGGTTCATCTTTACATTGTTTTTTTTTCACATCACACATCTTCCAAGGCCTTGAACACCGAATGTTTCCAATCTATCCTCCATTAGGATTCATTTTTAGATTGCCATCCATGCAAAATCCCTGCTTTGGGTAGGCAATTTTTACCCTAGATTAATTTGCATGGCTAGCCTTGCCTTGCAATGGCTAGTTCTTTGATTTTGTATCCAAATTTTACTTTTTAGGAGCTCATCGTTGATCCACACCATCGAACAATATTGTCTTCACTGGAGGGGCTAAAATTTCTTTCTTTGAGAATTTATTCTAATGTTGCCTTCTAATCTTGTGGAGCTTGAATGTCTTGAAGAGAGTTCCACTACCAAATAGCTACTCCATTTTGGATAATTTTCCTTCCATAGTTGCATACTTTATCACCCTATATGTGCATTTGTTTTTCCTTAATTTCAACTAGACTTGGTGAATTGTCTAGTGGAGCTTTGCCACACCAAGAGTCACTCTAAAAGGATGCTTTTTTACCATCTTGAATCTCCTAAGTGACATGCTTGGTTATTATATCTCTACACTCTAGAATGTAGTTCCAGATTGTAGAGCATTTCAAAGGATCTATTGTTGTTAAGATCTAGGTGGGGTCATATGAGTCTAGGTACTCCTCAGAATTCTTACCTAGTTTTTATCTCCTCTTGAATAGAGGTCCCAGACTAGTTTTTCTCCCATTTCTTGGTTCATGATTGACAGTTGTTTTATGCTTGTACCCCCTACTTCTTTTGGGGAGCAAATAGTGTCCCAAGATACCAAGGGAAATTTGTTTTGTTCTTCTGTACCACTCTAAAAGAATTTTATGAAAATCTAGATTAAGATCTCCTCTACTGCTTTTGGAAATTTCAAACATGATATTGAGTAGACCAGAATAGTAGAAAGCACTGCTTTTACCATTAGCAACCTTCCAGCTGCCGATATCCATTTCCTTTTCCAAGTGCCTAGTTTGCTTTTACAACTATTTATCAGATTCTCCCAATAGCATTTTTTATTGATCCTTGGAAACATAAACATGCCCAAGAATCGCCCGAGAAGAGTGGCCACCTTCAAATTCAAGATCCTTGCCAGGCCTCTTTGTAGACTTGGTTGATTATTAAGGAAGAATACTTTTGACTTTCCCTAGTTTATACCTTGCCTGGATGCCATGCAATATTCATCTAGGAAAGTCTTAATCACTCTAGCCTCTTTTCTACTTGAAATCCCAAAAAAAATGGTGTCATTTGTGAATTTTTGGTAGGTTGTGTGCTTCATTCCATTTGTTACATGTACTCCAATCCACTTGTCATCATCTCTCAATGCTTTGATGTTTCTCCCTAGTACTTCTACCATGATTATGAATAGGAAGGGTGATAGAGGATTGCCTTACCTAACCGCTCTTGTTGATTCAAAGAAACCATGAGCTGCTTCATTCACTCGTACTGAGAATTTAGTTGTAGAAATGTAGCTCTTTACCCACTTGATCCATTTTTCATCAAACCCAAAGTTTTCCAATACTTCCAGTAGGAATTGTCTATCTACCAAATCATATGCTTTAAGGATATCCAGTTTGAGCACCATGCATGCTTCTTTGTTTTTCTTGGCGGTGTGAATAGTTTCATGTGCTATGATTATACCTTATGTTATTCATCTTCCTAGGGAGAACTCACTCTGCTCCTCCGATATGACCTCATTTAGCACATCCTTCAACCTATTTGCTATGATTTTGGTGATTACTTTATATACTGTGTTACACAAGGCAATTGTTCTAAAGTCACTCATTTGTTCAGTGTCTTTTTCTTGGGAATCAAAGTAAAAAAAGTGTGGTTTAATGAACCTAGCATTACCATCTTCCTCCTTGACTCATTTACAGCCTCCGTCAATTCCTCCCCTACTATGTCCTAGAATTTTTGGAAGAATCTAGCCAGGAAACTGTCTGGCCCCGAGGCTTTGCCTAGATTCAATTGGAAAGTGGCTCCCCTAACTTCTTCCTTACCAAATTTTTGATATAACCACCTATTTTGTTATTCCTTTATGATGTTTGGGATTGTGTTTAGGAGTCTTTATCTTATTTCTCTATTGTCTTGATTTTCCTTGTTCAGGATCGACTCAAAAAATCTGATAGCCTCTTTGTTTACTTCCTCTGTGGATTGTGCAATTTCCCCATTTTATTTATTTATTTATGATATTTTTCTCCTTGTGCAATTAGAAACTGTCATTATGTGAAAATAATTTGTGTTCTTGTCCCCTTCTTTTAGCCAGGTCTCCCTCAAATTTTGGCACAAGTAGCATTCCTCTCTCTTCAAAATCTCTGCCAAATCTTCTTTTGGATATTTTTCATTCTCAAAGTCCACTGAATCCATCCCATTTTGGATCACATGTTCAATCAAAACTTTTAGTTCTCACTCCACTCTCTCTTTCTCCTGGAAGATATTTTTGAAGTGTGCTTTATTCCATTCCTTTAGTTTAAACTTGATCTACCCCAGCTTCTTACTCATGTTGTATCATTTGGAATGGTCTCCAAACTTGATTTCATTCCACCACTTTATAATAAATTTTGGTAGTTGCTCATCTCTCAACCACATGTTTTCAAACTTAAATGGACTTCCCTTTGGATGGTCAATTTGGTTGAAGCCGAGTTGCACAAGAAAGTGGTATGAGCTTGTAAATGGAAAGATTTGTGCCTCATGTGTAGCATCCAATCCCACCCACTCACCCCATAACAATATTCTATCCAACCTTGCTGCAATATTTCTGAAACCTATCCTCCTATTTTACCATGTGAATATTCCGTTTATGGTTTGTAGGTCCCTTAGTTGCTTATTGTCTACAAATTCCTAGAAGTCTCTTCGAATGACAGTAATTCTCCCATTACCCCCTTATTTTTTTTCATTGTTCAGTGTTGCATTAAAGTCCCCTGCTATTATGCCTTTCTCCCCTCTATGGTTTCCCAACTCACTTGTTATCCTATTCCATATTTATCTTTTCTCAGTTGTGGGAGTTGGGCCATATATATTTATCATGAAAAACTTCTTGTTTCTCTTCAACTCTTTGAATTTCATCAACTGCCAATTGCTATTGTCTCTTACTACTTCTCCTACTGTGGATAGAGGGTTCCATATGATTCCTAAGCCTCTCGAAGCTCCCTTTTCTTCCTTGAACTTCCCCTTCCATTGTTTCCAATTATTTATCCTCCTGCTACCTTCCTCTTTGCTCTATTTAGCCTCCTATATCAGAATAATGTCTGCCTTTGATTGGTTAATTTGGTGCTTGACCATACACCACTTGTCAGGGGCATTGATGCCCTTGACATTCCAAGTAATGATTTTCATTTCCCTATGGGAAGGATAAAATCCTTCCCGGTTCTCAATTTTGTTTGTCCTACCGCATTTGGTGCTATCTCTAGCTTGGCTTTGTTTGTCTTTCACCCCCTTATTCCTTTCTTCCTAATGTTGGGATATTTTATTCTTGATTGAGATTGTCCCAAAGTTCTTTCTTCCACCAATTCACCCTCCTCTATCTCTTCTTGGTCCTCTTCATCTGATTCTAGCTCTGATTCACTTTCATATTCATCTGCTTGTGAGGCCTCTTCATCCTTCCCTTTTAGATTGAGCCCCATATCCTAGTATTGAGCTAGCCAATCCTTCCTCCTTTTCTCTTTCCTCCATGTTCTTGTCTTCCTCTGTTGGTGTCTTTCTTTGGATCAAATGTTCTTCTTCCCTCTCCCATTAATTTCCTAGCTTTAGGATGCTTGTTCCATTTGATATCTCTTCTAACTAGATGGTGATATCTTTTTGTAGTTTCCTGGTCTATTCTAGGAGGGTGTTTAGGTCTCTTTCTGTCTACATTGCCCCAATGTTGCATACTGGTGATTGACTTAGTTCCCTCCTTGTCTTCATGAAACTCTCACCCAATTTCCTTTGTTTAGATTCTTCACCACCCTCTTAGATTTTGTTGATTCGATTGGTATCTCCCCATGTGTTATCAAAGTTTACATCTTATCTTTGCTTTACCTTGGTTGCATTGCTAATTCTGGAATTTTCTCTCATCTGAGAGAATCCGACCCCTGTTGATTCCCTAAATAGGAATTTTCCAATGTATGATCCTTCACACGTTTCCACCTTCAATAACCAACTTCCAAATTATGAGAGTATTTCCAGATTTTTGTAGATTCTCACCCCTTCCATAATTTCCACAAAGATATTTTCTTTTGCTTCTTTTTTTCCATTAATGAAATCCTCATCAACTCCCAAACATACCCCTAGGGCATCTCCTATCTTAATCAAGGCTTCCAAACTCCAACATTTGGATGGGAGGTCTACCAGTTTGAGCCATGTAGGGGTCTTCTTGATGGTGTACTTCCAAAGATCAAAATTGGGTTTCCAATTTGCACAGTAAAATCAATGGCTCTTTAAAAATAGTGATTTCCCATATACTATATCATTCATTCTATTAACTTTGTATCTATGCATTCTATTAGGAAGAAAGATTTCAAAAGAATGTGAATACTTACCCAATCGTTTAAGCTTTGATGCCACCATTCCATGCTTTCTTCCTTGGGGCATCCTGGCCCACTCCATTTTGTGAATAACACTTTCTCTCTCAATCTGGCTACCCTTGACTCTAATGCTTCTGTTGAAATCACAAATAGTTTTCTCCCCCATGGTCTGGCCTTCATTTCTAATCCTTTCTCGCTCTTGTTCCTATGAAACACCCTTCCTTCACTTCTTTTGCTACCATGATTTTTCTTTCTCTAGTTCATTTGATTCTCTTTGTTCTGTCCTAGGGTTTTATCTCCCCTACTATGATTTGGCTACTCCCCCATATCCCATTTGGCCTTTGCATTTCCCTCTTCGGCCTCGCCTCTCTGCTCTTCTTGTGTGTGCCTCCAAATAGTTTGATTTGTGGCTTGATGTTGAGGTCCTTCTATTGGGGTCATATTTTTCTTTCCTTTCCAAGGGAAGCTCGTTCTTCTTGGAGGTTCTCCCTCTTTTATTTTCCAATTTGATGAAGTATCCACTCTAGGGTTTATTTTTTCCTAGAACCACCCACACCTATGATTCAAAGCCCTGCCTCAGATGTTCCCAACTTGTCTTCTTCTATCACACTTGCTTGTCTTTGATTCTGTTTGGGGCAATCTTCTTCCTCCTATCCTATGAGGTCTTTATTTGGCCTGGTTTTTTGTTTCCATAGTGCATGCATCCCACCTATGGTAACTTGGATGGAAGTGATCCACCCACTTTCCATTCATATAAACCCATCATGGGATATGATTTTCTTCTTCAGGCCTGCTTTCATCAACTCCACCTTCCTTTGTTTGGATGTCATCCTCGACATCCTCCCACTATTTTCTTCTCAGTCCATCTAAATTTTTTTGCTCCTCCTCACCACCTTGCACCATTATTTTTTTCATATATATATTGGTCATTAAATTATATATATATATTTCCATCATTTATGTATAATATACATAACAATATATCTATATATTGATATGCATATTTATGTAATATATATTTAGATATATGTAAATGTTTACATACATATTATGTATCTACGTATGGGTATACGTAGACATTACTATGTACGTATGCTCATACCTACATACATACATATGTATGTGCCAATACATATGGATAAACCCACAAAAGTGGTTTACAATTCCAGTGAGGAAGGAAAAGTTGCAAAAAATGACCCCATGCAAAAAAAAATGGTTTTTGGGGGTTCGAACGAACTTTTGGTTCAAGAAAACCCTTTCAAACCCCCCTTTAAGTGAATCCATTTAATGATGGGGCCCACCATTCCTGGAAAAAATCTAAAAGCGAAGGCTTGTGGAAAGGGGGTTTGAGTGAACCCCCCTGGTTCGCTCGAACCCCCCTTTTCCCCCCTTCTCCCCCTCAGGCACCAAAAAAATCCAAAATTTTACACTTCAAATCTCAGGTTGAGGAAGAGAATGGAGGAGATTTCACATACCCAACTAGATGATGGTAGTCCTCAGAACAAGCTATACAACGAATATAATTTTAATATGTTTTGGTTTTATTATGTATTTATTTTTTTAGTTTTATTAAACATAGTTTTTTTCACTTAAAATCAAGTTCTTTGTTCTGCACATGTGGAAAAATAGAAAATTATCATTTTTTTTTTTTAAATATGAGTGGACTAGATATTGAAGTCCTTGATCCAACAAAAAAAATGAATTGAATTTCGATACATACAAAACAAATTACACATTATACGGTCCGCCTATGTCTGAATTGTAATTGGTTTGACTTTTAAAACTTGATTAAGGAAAAAATGTTCAATAAAACACTATGAAACAAATTGGAAGCACTAGATATCGTAGTTACAAATCTAAATTTGAAAAAATTATAATTTTATCCTTCATGGAAAAGAAATTATGCATTATATAGTGAGCGTCACTCCTTAAAAAATGTTGTTTACTAAAAAAAAGTAGTTTTTGAAGGAGATGGAAAAAGAAGTGCAATTTTATTCCAAAAAATTTTGAAAAAAAAATATCTAGAATCTATAAAAAAAATTTCACAAATCACTAGTTTGAATCATCTTCAAATTCCTCACAGTTTAGCTGCTATAGGTGCCCGAAAGTGAAGATGTACTTAGAAAAAATTATTTCAGTGTCTAGTTTGGCCAAAACTTGTAAACCGGTATTGTGGGATCACCCATATATACATACATGTATATTCAATATATATACACACCCATATATATTCAATACACAATATATATCTCATGCTCATCACAAGGGTTTTAACAGTTTTACTCAAATTAACTAAATGATCAAAACAATTCAGACAACCATCCTACTATCTAACAACCATAAAGCTATCAATTTGGTTTAACACATACTCACACCGAAATTGAATTGACTCAACAAGGCTAACCTACCCAGTGAAATGCATGTGTGCATATACTGAAATAGACATACCAATGATTTCCATATCAATCTTCTCTCTTGGGTGATACTCTCCTCCCCCTTTGGAGGGTTCAAACTTTTCCTACATCCAACTTAGTGCAACAAGTACATAGTCAACTGATGCATATAAATCATATTCATCATATATCATAAACATCATTAAAGTACTTAAAAATTATTTCAACATAATGCATATTCATACATTTCATTTATCCATTAAAATTCATCATAACATAATCACACATTTAAAATCATACTTACTATGGACACAAAAAAAGTAACCCTTCTACTTTTTCCCATGTTCAGACCGTCCTAGTGATTTTGGCTTGATTTTTCCTTGATTTAATGTTGTAATGTGGCCAACACATTCACATTAGGTCTTGGGTCCTTGAGAATCAATAAGAATTCTATGATGTCTTGTAAAAGTGTTGTGAAGTGTTGTAACCCACTTTCACACTTTTCTAGGACCTTTTCATTATAATTCACTTTAATAACCTCTTTTTATCACTTACCAAGCCATATTTCAAAGTGTTTTAAAGAGTTGTAACAAACTTTCATGCTTTTCTAGGCTTTCCATCAATAATTTGACCCTTTCTTATGTTTCAATGACCCCTTAATGCACTTTCTGACCCTACTTAAGTGTGTTTCAGAGAATAATCCTATTAAACATCATTAAATACACTTTAATTTCTGACACCCAGTAAAATTTCCATGGTGGGACCAAGTCGCCACCTAGGGAGACTTAGTCCCACTAGGCATAAAAATCAAAATTATTTTAAATTTTTGGCAGGATATTATTCTCTTAACCTTGAGGATGGCCTATGATGTGTTATTTTTGGGAAATTTTGTAAAATCAAGTATAAATAAAGGGTTTTCCTCTCATTTTCACCCCCATTCATCTAATACATTCACTCATACATTATCATACATTCATTTATCATTCTCAAGCATTCTAAGCATTATCCAACATCCATTGGAGCATCTCTTAGCATATCTTCAGATTTCTACATCAAGGGTTTGGTGAGTTGTAGCATTGCATGTTGTTCATTCATCATTCTATTTCTATTTCATTTCATTTTCAAGGGTTTGATTACCAAATCAGGATTTGACCAAGGCAAACCCCTATTCTCTAACCCTTAACCCTTTTTCCCCTCTTTGTATGTGTGTTTTGTAGGTCTTGTATGCATATTTGTCAAAGATAAATTTGTTAAAAGGTGTTATTATTTCATCAAAGTCATTCAAGTCAAAAAAATCCCTAAGAGAAGCTTGGAGACCTCTTATAGCCCAATCTCTATAGAATTAGATCTGGACACCTGTCAAGGAGAGAAGTGCAGACCGAGAGCTACAGGTTCATGTCCCAAAATTCCCAAAAGCTAGAGGTGGACTAAGTCACCATCAGTGGTGAATTATTCCCACTACTAGGCTTGAAAAGTGATTTCTACATTTTTGGATACCCATTTGGCTGAAACCTGTTTTGGCAGAATCTCCCTGAAACATGACTAAGTCACCCAACTTGGTGTAAGTGTCAGAGTTGGATTCAACAACAAATTCTGTAGGATTCTAGAGCCTCTCTACATCACATTCCAGTTTCCAGGTGCACCTCTCTAGTCTCTTTCATTTTTGTTATTGTTTACTTGCATTCTTAGGTCATTTTTCATATCACAATGTGTTTTCAAACAAATTGCATTTCTCATATTTTGCATTAATAATTAATTTCTTTATTAGTTTATTGTATTAGGACATCATATTTAGGCATATTTCATTCATACTTGCATAATTTGTGAGTGGGGGCATTGCCAATTTTGGCCCATCTCTCTCCTTTTTGGTGAAAACCCTAGAAGTGAGAGAATCTTGGGTGCCAAAATCTTTGTCCACATTTTGGTGAACCCAACTTTAGAGAAATTTACTTCTAATTTCAAGTGAATTTACATCCTAGGCATAACTTGCATCAACATTGCATTAAGTTTTGCATTGTTTACATTGCATCCTAGGGTTTTAAAAAATTGCATTAGTGAAAAGCTCATATAGCTTACATTTTTGCATTGCATTTCATTTGAAATTCAAAAAATTATGCATTTTCATATTATACCTGCATCTAAAAATATAAAAATCATAAAATTCCATATAAAACATTTGAAAATTCTTAAAAAAATCACTACTAGGATTGATTCGCCACACTAGACGACTTAGTCCACTTGCACATTCTGCACTATAATTTCTATCATTTTTAGATTGAATTTTCTTCATTTCTATTTTCTGTTATTGCATTTTTGTTATAGTTTCTATATTTGTTGTTTTATTCAATTTCTTTCCCTTATTTTCCTTTCATACATTTGCATCATGGATATGTGTTTTAATAAGTTTTAGACATCATTAAAATCCTCCGCTGACCGTGCGGGCTAGGGCTTCGGCCCTAGCCTGCACGATCAGTGGAGGAGGCTTAAGTCTTGGGTTTGCTCCCCAAGGTCTTGGGTTCGACTCCGAGGTCCAGATTCGCCCAATGTGACTGGCTTGCGAGTGGTTGCTTGCATCCATAGAGGATTAGTCTCGCCTCATCTCGCCCCTTCTGGACCCCAACTTGGCATAAATGTAAGACCAAGGCAAGGCTAGTTGGGCGTTGGGCTAAGTCATGGGGATACCCCTAGAGTTAAAAAAAAATAAAAAATAAAAATCCTTAGTTGACATGTCAAGTTGTGCCTTTGGAACTAATCCTAATGAAATTGAGCTTCCTCATGCTCCTTCAACTCCTCATGAATGTCCTCCTCGTGATGTTGACATCATTGGAGAAGATGATGACAACATGAATAAGTTCCTAAATGAATGCCTTGACAACCTCAAAGACAATGCATCCTTTTATCCATCCATGAAACAACAAGACCTTCCTACAGTATCACCTCTTGGTATGTTTGGGTATTTACATCATGAGACAAATGAAGGACCTAAGTTCCCTCCATTAGGTGGACCTAGTTCTTCTAAACAAGAAACCCCTCAACCATTCTATGATAACAAAATCACTAGTACTCCAATCAACCTTAAAGAAACCTATGGAAAAGGTTTTACCATCTTGAGTAAACAAGGATGTGACACAACAACTGAACATGACATTCATCAACTCTTAGAACAAAATCCAAAAGATGATAACACAATAGGGTTAGGCTATCAGGATCTCTCTCATGACAACAAGCCTCTTAGAGAATATTGGAGATTTCATGATGATGGCACAGTGATCTTTGATTCCCCTCCTGATTTGAATTTCCTCCTTCCTCGAGAACAACCCTTACCTGATAACAATGACAAGGATGATAGGATCACTTTAGGTCCTCCTCCTTCTATTCAAAAAAAAGGTGAATCTAGCAAATGCAAGAGGCCTTACAAATTACAAAAACTCAAGTTTCTTCTTCATCCACCTCTTGAATGTGAAAGGAAATTGCAAATAATTTTAATCAAAGGACTCATACTATTACCACCTATGAATAGGTTGGTGATCTATCCTAAAGATGCTAATGTTCCACAATGTGCATATCATCACGTTCTTGGACATAGAAGTGATAAGTGTCGCCAATTGAAAGAAATAATGTGCAAGTATCATTTTGATGGCGATAATTGATATCCCTTGAACCCATAAACCACCATCCAACACCTTCTCATGTAATAGTTGTAGAACATTCTCTTATCACTATTACATGACCTTTCCCATCAACTACCTCAAATAATTCTTTCCTTGCACTCAGCGGGGGAAAGAAGTTGCTAGCCTTGTCCTAGTAATGCATTTTTTGTTGTCCCTTCACAACATTATTCACCTTCCACTTATACCACTTGAGAATGGGAGTCAGATGACCTGCTGGATGGTTGACTCACATTTTCCTTACTAGTCTTTTACATGTCTTTTTATTTTTCTTTTGTGTGTTTGTGTGTAACGTGTTCCCCTATGATGTTCTGTTTGGTGTTCTCCTTCTCTTTGTGACATTCCTCTATTTGTACCTTCATTCTTCTATATGTCATACATCATTTTTCCCTTTTTCTTTTTCCTTTCCTTTTCTTTTCCTTTTGGAGATGACACAAGGCATTGAGACATTTCATGTCTCTTTCATGTTGACCCAAAAGGCACCTTTTTATTTTTCTTTTTCTTATGTTTTCCTTTTCGAACAATACTCCCTGAGATCCACGACTCAAAATAATAATAGAAAATCTGCCTATGAATTGAAGAACATAGACTTACCGGATGCTCTATTCAAGCTTAACAAATAAACACTGATCTTCAATCTGTTTGTTGGTATGAGAAAAATGCAATGTACGGATCGAATAGTTGACAAGGGTTGCCATCAATGACAACACCATAAAGTATGTGCAGTTTCTCTTACAAACAATCTCCCCCTTTGGAATTGATGGCAACACTTAGTGAAAATTAACTAAGTGTCAAATCAGTACCAACAAAAAAAATACACTGCCAACCAAAACTCCAAAAATATCTCCAAAACTATAGCTCCCACTTAGAAGAATGTAAAATTTTCACTATTCTATTCTCCCCCTTTGACATCAATGGAAAAGATAGGGAATTCGCATACAAAGCAAAAAAAACTTCAAATTGCATATGTACAAATTTGTTTCAATAATTTATACAAACTTGAAAATATCTACAAAATTTGTTTTCAAAAAGTTTAGGCTTGAGTTCCAACACTTCTTAAGACTCTCCAGAATAGTTATGTGACCACAAAGCAAGTAATATTGCATCTCAAATGATTCAAGGTTTGCAGGGTCACTGATTGCCAAAGCATCTTGTGCTTCCTTCAAAGCACTCAACATAGTTTCCATTTTTGGACCAATTAAACCTCTAAGTTCACAAGATCTTCCCACAACTCTATCATTTTCATGCTTCAGACTCTTTATTTTTTCAGGTAAAGAGATAACTTGACCTTCATGCACTCCAACAAAAATAGTTAGAGGATGAAAAACCACCAGAAATAGCAGCTAACTATTTCTCACAATCCTTAACCTTTGTCTCATTATCCTCAGTAAGTTTTGATAAATAAAAACATGACTTGTAGAATTTTCCACCTTTATATAGAGCATTATGAACATTCTTTACATAGATAGTTAACAAATATTTATCCTTAGCTATCATACCTTTTAGACTATTGAACCTTTTGTCATCAAACTCCTTCTATACCTTGACCATAATTAACTTCTCAAGTGACTCAAATTGAGTACTTACCAAATTTATGAGCTTCTTCAGTTCACTGGAGGAGGAACTGGATTGATCTTTAATATGAGTAGGCATGATCTTTCCCATAATACCAGATGCAAGATTCAATAATTCACTATCCTCAATGTGGGACTTTAGAATTTATTCCCTAGCCTTAGCTTGTGCAAATGATGCAAATTTAATTTTCTGAATTGGGGATAAGGTATACAAATGAATAGGGGCATTTCCCAATTCATGATCAAACACTTCCTTTTGCTCATCCAAAAATATCTTCACTGCCTCTGCAATGTCTCTTGCTTCCACTGGAATTTCCTTAACTTCAGCTTTCTTTTCCTCAACCACCGATTCTTCAACCACAAATTTTTTCTTGTCATTTGGAATTTCAACCTCTTCAACCGACATCTCCTTTTCTTCAACCGACACAACTTTAGGAGCTTCAATCTCCATTGGTGTTTCTATATGATGCTCATTAGGAGGAATTTGAGTATCCTCAATTATAACCTCTTCATTTACCAGACCCAATGTAGAAACCCTAGTTTCCCCCTATTTCTGGATCTGACTGTTTTCCTGAATGTTTTGTGTATTTTTAGCTTTTTTGACTGTTTTTGGGTTTTTTGCATAAATATGGTAAAATACGATTTTGCTAGAAATTGGAAATAAATTCAAATAAAATAATATATCTCGGGAAAACTATAGAATCTATAGCAAATACTGATGCCTGACTATTATTCAATCTTCTGGAATGATTACAATTACGATCCAAGTACATGCAAATGAAAAGCCAATGATATTTATGAAAACCTAGTTTTTTTCCTTGCTGCAATAAATGACTGCTGGTAATGGTACGGCTGTAATAAATTCTTCTCTCCCTCCTTCTGATGATCCCAAAAGATGCCAGGAAGATAGATGCCCTAACTGGAGAAGATAGACTGAAGGAAAAGAAGGTGATTTGCTTGCTCTGGAAAGTACGCCTCTTTTTAATGAAGTACGGCTTGGTACAGATTGTACGGCCTGAGTACAGCAGCAGCAAAAATAAAAAGGTACGGCCTCCTCTAAAACCTCTGGATCGGAAGAAAATAGGTGCCTTAATTGCAATATGCTTTCCAGATGAAAACCTATGTTGAAACTCTGTAAATAAATAATCTCTGACGTTCTATGATCTCTTCTGGATGAAGAAACCTCTGTGCTGGCAATAAATCAGATGTTATTTCACACCCTCTGAATCGCTCTCACTAGAGATGGCTCATTCCCCAATGCATTCGAGACTGAAACCCTAAGGTTCTGTGCTCAGACCAAACTTGATCAATTTTCAATAATCAATAATCACATAATGGCTCAAATTCCAATGCAAAGCCTATATTCTCCTCAAAAGTGTGAATTCCTTAAAGATAGGGAATTTTAAATAATTCGACTTTTATTATTTTAATTATTCAATAGTCTCTGATTAAATTTTAATAATAAAATATAATCGTCAACTGGCCCCTTTTTGATGATGGGCGACCCCTTTACTGAAATCACTTAAGTTATAATAAAATATTATAACTTTATATTATAATCTCCATTTAATTAATATTTAATTAATTCAATTAAATATTAATATCTCTCTCATTATTCATCCGATGCACGAGCTGTCTGAAGCTGATGAACACTGAAGTGATTCCAAACGCTAACAATCCATACTGCTAAAAATAGCAGGGGTCCCACGCTGACTGCCAATTACTGCTAAAAATAGCAACTTATGCAAGAAGTGTCCGAACGAACCCGAACGAAAGCCAATTGATCAAGAACTGCCAACTGAAGCTGAGCCAAGCTCCAACATGACCCTCTATCTAGTCTATCAGCTTGCGAGGGTCGCATGATAGGCTAATCCTATGCTCTAAGAGATGTCAACCAGAAGGGGACATGATAGTCCGCCCCTCCTGAAATTGCTTGTCCTCAAGCAATCTCAATGCCGGATGCTGCATAATATCCTCGCTCTCCATTGTAGCATCCTCAATAGACAAATCCCTCCATTTCACCAGATATTCCCTGATAGTCCTCTGATGAAACTGTCTCTCCCTGTACTCCAAGATGGACTTAGGTACTAAGATCAACTTTCCCTCATCATCTAAGGGAGGTAAAACTGTAGACGGTACCACACAATGTCCCAACGCCTTCTTGAGGCGTGATACATGAAATAAATTGTGTACCCTGCTCTCTGCTGGAAGCTCAAGCTCATACGCCACCTCTCCAACTTGCCTCAGGATCCTGAAAGGACCGTAATAATGTGGCTTAAGCTTCTCTGACCCACTCTTCCTAAGAGTGGACTGATGGTAGGGCTGCAGCATGAGGTAAACCATGTCACCAACCTCGAAATGCCTCTCTGTCCTATTCTGATCTGCATACTGCTTTTGTTGATTCTGTGCCTTTGTGATATTCTCCTTAAGAGCCTTCATAGTATCCTGACTCTCCTGCAATAAGTCTCCAGCACTCGCCACTCTACTGTCACTCAACAACAAATCTAGAAAACTCGGCGCCTCATACCCATACAACGCCATAAAAGGAGACATCTGAATAGTCATGTGGAATGTCGTGTTATAGCAATACTCGCACAAATGAATCCACTTGACCCATGCCTTTTGCTGCCCTGCAATATAATTTCTGAGGTATCCTTCCACCCACTTATTCACAATCTCCGTCTGTCCATCAGTCTGTGGGTGGTAACTGGTGCTCGGAGTGAGCTCGGTCCCACAAAGTCTGAACACCTCCTGCCAGAAGTGACTCAAGAACCGACTATCCCTATCGCTAACAATGCTCCGAGGCAATCCATGTAATCTGAACACCTCACGAAAGAATACCTCGGCTACCTGCGTAGCTGTGTAGGTTGTGATGATCGGAAAGAAGTGGGCATACTTCGTAAGCCGATCCACAACTATGTATATGCAATCTTGCCCTTGGGCTTTAGGCAAGCCTGTAATAAAGTCCATCGATAGGTGTTCCCACTTCCTATCAGGAATCGGAAGTGGCTGCAATAAACCTGTCGGGTACGTGTTCTCCTGCTTGTTCTGCTGACAAACAGGGCACTCACGCACGTATTGAAGAACATCTGCCTTGAGTCCTTTCCATGTGAATCTCTCCCGTATCTGTCTATAGGTTTTGAAATATCTAGGATGTCCTGCAGTCGATACATCATGAAAGGCTCGCATGATTATATTCTTCACCTCTGAATCAGGGATCAAATATATCCTGTTCTTGTAAATGATCAAGTCATTTACAAGTGTGTACCTGGTATCAACCGTCGATCCCTCAACAAAGTTGGAGGCCCAACTGTCCTTGGCATACTCTGCCACTATCATATGCCTCCAATTCTCTGATATATGAACCATAGAGCTCAAGTATGGCCTGCGTGAAAGAGCATCTGCTACTACGTTCTGTGTTCCTTTGATATATGAGATATCAAAGTCATATGCCTGTAATTTACCGACCCACTTCTGCTGTCGATCATTAAGATCTCGCTGCCCCAAGAAGTGTCTCAAACTGTTATGGTCAGTTTTAATGCAGAATTTTCTGCCAACAAGATACTGCCTGAATTTTGCTAAGGCATGCATTATAGCAAGCATCTCCTTATCATAAATGTTGTAAAGTTGTTCTGGCCCTCTGAGCTTTTGGCTCTCATACACAATTGGGTGCTTGTCCTGCATAAGCACCACACCAATGCCCTCACCTAATGCATCGCACTGAAGCTCGAAAGGCTTCGTAAAGTCAGGTAGTTGCAAAACAGGGCATGTAGTCATCAACTCCTTAAATTTCATAAAGCATTCCTGTGCCTCAGGAGTCCAAATAAATGCACCCTTCTTCAATAAATCTATCATAGGGGCTGCATGTCATGAATGACCATTCACGAATCTATGGTAGAATCCACACAAACCGAGAAACCCTCTCAACTGTGTCAGGTTTGTCGGTGTAGGCCAATCAATAATGGCGCGGATCTTTTCAGGATCCATACGCACTCCATCTGCACTAATAATGTGACCTAGATATAGCAATTCGGTCATCCCCAAGTCACACTTGGATTCCTTGGCGTACAAGGACTCCCTCTCAAGGATACTCAACATGGTCTCCAAGTGAGCCAAGTGCTCCTGCCATGTCCTACTGTATATAAGGATGTCATCGAAAAAGACCAACACAAACCGCCTCAGTAATGAATGAAAAACCCTGTTCATCGTAGACTGAAAAGTAGCTGGAGCATTCGTGAGCCCAAATGGCATCACTACGAACTCAAAATGCCCAAAATGACATTGGAAGGCAGTCTTCTCTATGTCCTACTCACGGACCCTGATCTGATGATACGCTGACCGTAAATCAATTTTAGTAAAATAACAGGCACCATGGAGCTCACCAATAAGCTCATCAATCCTCGGTATCGGATACCTGTTTTTGATTGTCCTCTTATTCAGGACCCTGTAATAAATGCACATGTGTAATGTTCCATCCTTCTTCTTAACCAAGACAACCGAAGAAGTGAATGGTGACTTGCTAGGCCGAATGTGACCCATAGCAAGTAACTCCTTTATTGTTTTCTCTATCTCATCCTTCAATCTTTTAGGATGCCTGTAAGGAGTTATCATAATGGGATTAGCGACCTCCTCGAGCTCAATAATGTGCTCTATACCCCTGTCCGGAGGTCTACTTGGTGGAATATCACTGAACACCTTATCATGCTTGACTCTCAACTGTTGTATGTCTGGATGATATTCAATCTTTTGCTGTCCCTCCTGTATAGGTGCTAAAGTGCACTCGACAGCCCACTCTACTATGTCGTGACGCATGAGCCTTTCCATCCGACGAAAAGAAATTGTTTTGATGTCGCTGTCCTGTATTGCTTTTAGTATGTGTGTCTTCCCATCAACATCAAAACGGATCTCCATGTCCTTGAGATGAAGAGTGACTTCCTCCAATGAATGAAGCCACTTCATTCCCAAGACCAAATCAATATCCCCCATATTAACAACATAGTAATTTGCCTTGAACTCATAATTGTTCAAGCGTAAAGGGAGATCCTTTATTATGTGTTCACATCTCAAAGTGTATCCATCGGCCACCTTGACCCTAATGCCCTCGTACTCCTCAGTGATGAGTCTGTGTTTCTCAATGAATCTAGCATCTATAAAGTTGTGTGTAGCTCTTGTATCAAGGAGGGTAATGACCCTCTATCCTGCTAACACACCCCGAAACCTGAAAGAGCCCTCCTGCTGAATGCTAGATAGGTTTGCCTCCTGTATCTGAAGTTCTGACTCCATCTCTAGCTTAGGCTCTGAAGCCTCTGGCTCTGAATCCTAAGAACTCTCCTGTTGTTCAGAATTTTCTGATTCTGAATCCTCATAGTACGCCCACATCACTCGATTTGCCTTGCCCTTAGGTCTTAGAGGACAATCGTGATTGGCATCATAGGGACCTTTGCAGTAGAAGAAAAGCTTCTTCCTGCATAGATCATTAAGGGCCTCACGATCCAAAGGTGGAGCTGCTAATTTACCCTTTGAACCGTTTTTAAAATCTGATTTGTCTTTGTTAAAATCAGATTTCTCTCTGTTTCTGTTAAAACCCTTATTGTCCCTGAAAGATGAATTATTCCTAGAGTTGAATCTACTAGATGGTGCTGCCAACTCCATACTTCATGTTTTTTTCATTGCTTCCTGTAACGAAGGAGGATCAAAGGCTTTGATCCAACCTTGCAATGGCTCTGTCAGCCCCTCCATGAAAAGCACTACCAAACGCCTCTCTGATATGTTCAGAACCATGATCAATAACTTCTGAAAGTCACCAAATTAGGACTCCAAACTGCCGCTCTGTCTCAACTGAGCCAAGTCCCTGAAGTAGGATTCAGGATCCTTTCTGTCAAACCGCTCAACCAATCTATCCACAAACTCCTGGTATGACGTGATCCTGTCATGCTATAGTGTCACCATACCATGGTGCCACCAATCATAAGCTACTCCCTTGAGATGAAATGTAGCATATCTGATAGCATCTCTCTCGGCCATCGGGCGTAAAGTAATAAAAGTGTCCAGCTTACTAATCCAAGCCTGAGCTGTCACTTTACCACTACCATTGAACATCGCTAGATTAAGCCTGTTGGTTGCATGTTTTAGGTCATTGTTCTGGTACCTAGGTCTCCAATCCTGTCGACCTCTGTGATGCTCTCGCCTTTGAGTAATAAAATGATCAAAAGTGATCTGCTCTCTGACCTCTGGTGGTACCAACTCCCACTCCTCGTTCACTGACATAAGCGTATCAGCGAACAACTCCTCGTGCTCCTCACCTGCCAAGACCTCATCGGCCTCCTGTCTCACAAATGTAGGCCTAGTAGGCCTATCTGCTGTCTGTGAGGCTGTCCTAGGTGCCCTGCGAGACCCTGCTTCACTCCTCTCATTGTCACAATGTGGTGACGGTCTCCTAGGAGTAACCAATCTCTGAAGTGCTACTGCCAACTTCTGTAATACATCATTGGATCATCGTTGACCTGCATGAAGATCTCTAAGTGCATGCAAAACCTCTGCATCATCCTGATCTCTGTTATTTTGTGGGATCTTTGTCCTAGGTATATCTGTTCTATCAGCCCTGTCATTCCTGTCAGCCATGTTTCCTGGCTGCCTGCTCAAACTCTGTTCCCTTTCAATCAGAGCACGTCTGCGTGTGTAATACCTGTGAGAGCCAATTTGTTCTGGCTGCATAAGACTGCTAAACCCTTAGGATGGCAGGATTTAGCTCTGATACCACTGTAGAAACCCTAGTTTCCCCTTATTTCTAGATCTGACTGTTTTCCTAAATGTTTTGTGTATTTTTGGTTTTTTTGACTATTTTTGGGTTTTTTGCATAAATATGGTAAAATGCGATTTTGCTAGAAATTGGAAATAAATTCAAATAAAATAATATATCTCAGGAAAACTACAGAATCTATAGCAAATACTGATGCTTGACTATTATTCAATCTTCTGGAATGATTACAATTACGATCCAAGTACATGCAAATGAAAAGGCAATGATATTTATGAAAACCTAGTTTTTTCCTTGCTGCAATAAATGACTGCTGGTAATGGTACGGCTGCAATAAATTCTTCTCTCCCCCTCCTTCTGATGATCCCGAAAGATACCAGGAAGATAGATGCCCTAACTGGAGAAGATAGACTGAAGGAAAAGAAGGCGATTTGCTTGCTCTGGAAAGTATGCCTCTTTTTAATGAAGTACAGCCTGGTACAGATTATATTGCCTGAGTACAGCAGCAACAATAAATAAAAAGGTACGGCCTCCTCTAAAACCTCTGGATCTGAAGAAAATAGGCGCCTTAATTGCAATATGCTTTCTAGATGAAAACCTATGTTGAAACTATGTAAATAAATAATCTCTGACATTCTATGATCTCTTCTGGATGAAGAAACCTCTGTGCTGGCAATAAATCAGATGTTATTTCACACCCTCTGAATCGCTCTCACTGGAGATGGCTTGTTCCCCAATGCATTTGAGACTGAAACCCTAAGGTTTTGTGCTTAGACCAAACTTGATCAATTTTCAATAATCAATAATCACATAATGGCTCGAATTCCAATGCAAAGCCTATATTCTCCTCAAAAGTGCGAATTCCTTAAAGATAGGGAATTTTAAATAATTCAACTTTTATTATTTTAATTATTCAATAGTCTCCGATTAAATTTTAATAATAAAATATAATTTTCAACTGGCCCCTTTCTGATGATGGGTGACCCTTTTATTGAAATCACTTAAGTTATAATAAAATATTATAACTTTATATTATAATCTCCATTTAATTAATATTTAATTAATTCAATTAAATATTAATATCTCTCTCATTATTCATCCGATGCACGAGCTGTCTGAAGCTGATGAACATTGAAGTGATTCCGAATGCTAACAATCCATACTACTAAAAATAGCAGGGGTCCCACACTGACTGCCAATTACTGCTAAAAATAGCAACTTATGCAAGAAGTGTTCGAACGAGCCCGAACGAAAGCCAATTGATCAAGAACTACCAATTGAAGCTGAGCCAAGCTCCAACATGACCCTCTATCCAATCTATTAGCCTACGAGGGTCGCATGAGAGGCTAATCCTGTGCTCTGAGAGATGTCAACCAGAAGGGGACATGACACCCAATGAAATGTTTTATGCATACTCTTCTTCAGAAACAATTCCAATCCTATTCTTTAATAGAATTTCCTTTAGAATTCTCTTAGTTTATTTTGTGACTTCTTTTGTCTTTCCCAACATAAGCTTGTTTATTCTTGACTTTCTCTTGAAATCTCTTTTTGCTTCTTTCAAGATTGACTGCATTTCCTCAATTGACATTACCAGACTTAGATTAGCAAGAATTCACTCTCTCATATACTCATCTTCAATTCTAGCACTGACTCTCCTCATCTCTAAAATTTCATACAATTCCTTAGGCAACTATGCCATTATCTCAACAAGAGTCATTTTGAAATTGTTCAAATATTTTATTGTAGCCTCCTCAAGGACTCTTTGACGAAAAGTATCAAAAGTACCATACACTTCACATGAAGGCTTGAGATTTCCATCCTTAATTATACCTCTTTCAACTTCCTCTACAGACATACTTGGTTTCTTAGGATTCATCTTCTTCTTTTCTTTCACCTTTTCATCGGAGGGCTTTTCCCTAGTGACTGATGCTACTTGAGTGCCCATATGCTTTATTTCTCTAACTTCTTCATCAGATTTTGTCTCCTCGTATTTTGAGACAGTTGAATACACTCTTGTGCTCTTATCCTTCTTCCTCTTACCAAATACCTTGACTTGGGCTTTTGTAGGGTCTGACTTCTTTGCATGATCAGATAGAGGTGCAAAGCTCCTTGTTGATCTAGTTCAAGCAAAAGATGTTGCCGAAATAGCATATTTAGTTTAAGTAGGCTCTTTTCCTTTTTTGGCATCTACTTGATCTATCTTCTAGCTTCTCTTACTGCTTCTATAGATATGCCCATACTTTCTGCAAAGACTTCCACTTCTTTCCTTACCCTTCGAACTATCATTGGTTTGTTTAATTGCTCATGGAATTGCATGTCCTTTTCTGCATATGTTCCAAACCTTTCTTCTGTCAAATCCACATGCTTACTTAACAGATGTTGAGCATATAGTTTCAAGATTCCTTCCTCAACTTCATATCCCATTGGCATAATCCAAATGGTTCTGGGATCAACTGCTTCCATTAAGAATTGATCAATATCCACCATAAAAAAAATTGTGTCCTTATATTTCTCAACAATAGAAGTAGGAATCATTTCCCTTGCTTGCATTACTTCCTGAAAGTTCTTGAGATATCCCCAGATTGTAGTTTTCTTGACTTGACTATCACCAAGGTTGAATAACATGTCTCTAATTTGAACAACTATAGGCTTATCACCTCTTTTCCATAACACTTTCCTGACTCTCGTAACTTCACTCATGAAATAAAAGAATAAACACAACAAAAAATTACCGTATTTAAAAGAGTTCTTGTCTTTCTTTATTTTGACAAGATTATCCATAAGCCGACCTCAAAACAATTCGCACAAGTCATAGTCTGCATACTCCCTAACCATCTGATAAGTTGCATATATGGCAATACCAGATACAAAATTTTCTTTGTTGGAGTGATATATCTTATAACCAATGATCATCGAGGAAAATTTCACATCCACATCGGTGATGTTATCAATTGTCATTGCTCTTCTATCAAATGTTGAACTAGTTACGTCAATGACTGTCTGATTCTTTACAGACTTCAAAATCGGCAAACTGTCAGAAGAATTTAGACCTGTAATAGCTCTTATAGATTCTTTTGTTATCTTGAAAGGTTGATTAAACCACATAAATTTGGCATGAACTTGAATCAAGATTTACCAAACCCATTTGTTTTCATCAAACATGGGGAATTTCACAAACTATGTGAATTTCTTCTCTTCTAGGGTTTTGAATTCGGGCATAACACATAAATCCTCTCCAATAATTTGTTTGGAATATAAGTTCAACAACTGTGAGATTCCTAACTCTTCAATATTAGCATGAATATATGCCCTAATGTCTTCAATATGTAAAAATTATGTACGACGCTGACGAAAATGCACCCAAGGGCTCAGTCTCAACACACTTGAAAGGGTGCCATTTGAATTTTGGACGTGGCCTATCCTTCACTTCAACTACCAATGTGTTGGTTGGAAATTTTATATTCTTGTGAAAGTATACAAAATTGTGATTTCAACCACAACACGTGAGATTAAACTCTCCTAATTAAGGGAAGGCTCCCCCTTTAACTAAATAAAAACTAAATGGATAGGATAGCAATCGTTCCTCTTATTTCAGGAAAGATTATATTCTCTTCTCTTCAAAGAAAATAAATAGTATATGTTGATAAAACTTAATACTGTAGTTATGCAGTGGAATAAAGAAAGAGGAGATGAAGTTTCCTAAAAGCGCAAAGACTTCCGTTATTTCCTTTGGGACGGGAAAACAATTCAATAAGCACAAAGTCTTGAAGAATGAAATCCTATCAACCCTTTTTAGAACAATTACTTTATGAAAATATACAACATAAAACAGGGCAAAGTCTATAACTATGAAGTATCTATTAACTATTCTAGATGAGAATAAATACTAGCACAAAGACTTGCAATTGTTCTCAATTTCTAATACTAACTTATAAATTCAATCTTCACATTTACAGCACAAAAACTGCAGATATTTAAATCGAATCTCTCTTCAGCAATATTATACAATTTTCAAGTAATCACAAAATGATGCTCCAAAATGATATAAGAACATAAAGGATGCAAAATGAGAATTCAACTCAAAGTCTGAAATTCTGATTTCTTGATATTACTTGAAAATTCACAATTATCAACTATAAAGCTCAAAGACTTTATGAGTATAAAATTCTGCAGAGTTTTCTTGCTTGCTAAAAAGATATCTATTACAATAGACCCTTCAAGTATTTATAGGAGGAAGGTTTGGAGAAAAAGGTGGGGGGATCTCAACAAACTTGAGAAAATCTCTCAACCGATAACTAATTGCAATTGACTTATTCAAAATTACAATCCAAATTGTGATTTGTCTTGTAAGATTTTACATGTAATTACTTTTTTCAAAACTGCAAGGAAAGAACACTTGCAATTGCAAAATTTCTTTTTACATATATTTTGTCGAAAGTAAAATTACATAAAACAACCTAAAATTTTAATTTGTATCATTCCTATCTTTGAAAGATAAGAATTTACTAATGATAATCTGCAATTCATTCGAATCTGGGCCCAATGTGTTCTTGGCTACTGCAACTGTCTTCAAGATTACATCAAAGTATCTGATTGCCGCCAGTCTATGCTCTTCATAAGTAGTTTGCATTTTCTCAAGGATTGTCTGATGATTAACAAACTTATGAATTGAATCCATAGAAAACTGCTCTGATTCCATTTGTTGATGAAGATTGGCTGCCATTTCTGTAGTGACTAAATTAGCTGCAAGTAATTCATCTTCTTGATTTAAAACTGTACAAGAGATCTTTTCAAAATTTGAAAGAATATCCTGCTGAACTTCATCATTCATTTCCAAAGTGGCCTGGATATCTTTGATAAGATCTTGAATGACCAATGACCTGTTTGTCATAAGTTCTTCAAATTCTATGTACTTCTCTTTTTTTGGCAAGATCGAGTTGGTGTATAGAATTTGTAACTTGACTTGATCTATCTCATGCCAGATTTTTAAATCTTTTTCAAGCGATTCCAAACTTTGCTTGAAAGCTTCCAAAGTCTGATTTAGCTTTATTTTGGCTATTTTGACATTTTTGAGAACTTGCAAGGTCTTCTCAATCATTGGAATACTTTGATCAATCAGTTGAATTACCCATGAATCAACTGCCTTGGCCTTTTGTGCAATTCCTTCCAATTGCCTAACTGATTCATTAGGAGGAGCTGTAGATAGTGAATCAACTACTTCTGATGATCCTATAATCCTTTGAATAACTGAAATTAGCTGAGCATTGTCTTCTTTGAGATTTTCCTTTTTAGCTAGAAGTTCATTATAGCTTTGTGCCAAAATTGTCACTGAACTCTGAGCATCTTGCATCATATTGGCATGAGTCTTCTTGCCCAATTCCACCCTAGTAAATCTGTAATCAGACACTTGCATCTCTTCATGAGGTTTATCAACAAGAGGCTCTGCAATCTCAGCATATTTCATTTTATTGCTGTCAACAAATACTTATGAGACTATTTTTGCTTTCTTTGCAACCATCAGTTTTGATTTCTTCAATTTTTGGAAATCAAAAATATCAGGAGACACTGCTTGTTTCTTTCTTTTGGGAGCAATTGAATTTAACCATGGAGGAAGATCCAAGGTTGTCACATCTGAAATAGCAACTGCAGTCTCTGTAGAAATAGATTCAGTTTGAGTTACAACAGAAATTCTAGGGGGTGCCTCGGTTTGTACAACAACTATGTCTTGTGCAGAAGACAAATTACAACTAGGATTAGCCATGAAACAATCAAAGCTTGTTACAGATGTATCTATGTCTAGAAGAGTTATTTCTGACATGGCTGGAAAGATTGGATTTATATCAAAAATACTCTTGAAGTTACCGGGCAAGCTTCTCATGGGAGTATTCACTATTGATGAAGATTGATGACTAGCCTCTTGAGGTGGGATAGAAGGAACAAATATGGTGGAGAAGGAATCAACATCACTATCGATAGGGGACATAGGAGATATAGCTGATTCTAGTATTGGAGCTTCAATGTGAGGAGTTATCTCACTTAGAATGGTAGAGGTTTCAAGAACCTCATCTTCTTCTTGCTGATCCAAAACCTGAATCTGCATTTGATTAACTTCCTTTCCCTTTAGTGTTTCCCTTTCCAACGGTTGTTCTGTAGCTCGGCTTCCCTTCAACTTAATTTTGGTACCTGAAGAGGAAGCTCCTTCTTTTGATTGCTCTCTAATTTCTGACTTCAAACCTTTAGGACCAGCTGGATCATCTTCAGCCCTAACTTTGATTTTGATAGTCTTGACACCAATTCTTTTAAGCCAAGAGTTGGTGTTTGCTATGACTGATTGAAACCTATCAAAGATTGAGACAGATTCCTTTTGGGACCACTGAATCACAGGAATGGGGGCATTAGAAACTCCTTATTCTTCATATTCAGGATCTAAAATCTGCCTATCATCAATTACACCCTCTGGAATTAAGGTCAGATTCAGATCAATAATTTGCTCCAATGTAAGCCTGCAATAATCCATTCTGTACATATCTTTTTCTGTCCGGAGGTCTTCCCAAATGTCTTCAATGCGGTGGACATGAGCGAAGGCTCTTTTAATTTTGTCTTTTACCCTTCTATAATCAAAATCCACTCTTTCCTGGAATCTTTTCAATGTTATTTCCTGAAGTTCAGTTTCCATTGCCTTGGCTCTTGAAGAAGTTGTCAAAGAATACCTCCCAATTATCAATGGATTATGTGATGAACTACTGACTCCAGTCTTGTGTTGTGTAGCTTGACGTGAATACACCGTCATCAATTGCCTTCCCAGTTCCATCAGAATAATCTTATCAGTCAGATATCTTGGAAGCATATAAGGTTGGTCTTCAAAGCAGCCGACTCTCATATAAGTAAAAGTAGGAAATTGAAGAAACAAGCAGCCATACTCATTTAATTTATTCCAAGCCGCCTTAGATACCCTATTATTTGCTAATGCTTTGTCAAATAAACACATAAAATAACCAAAGAAAGCATCTTGAACTCTTCTATAATGCGCTCGACTTGGAATAAAAGTCAGCTGATCATAATACTCCCATATAGACACTAAAGATCTGTCACCTTTAGGAGATAGGCCTGGAAAATGCCTTAATGAAGCTGCTATATAAACCAAATATGAGTTCATATAGAAGGTAAGAGTGGTAGCAACTTGTGCAAGTTGTTCACACAAACTGTCACTGATTATTTCTCCCTAGAATATTGGATGTTGTGCTTTTCTAATAACCACCATGAACTTATACATCCAATTTTCAAACACACTAGAAACCTTCAACCCTGCTATTATGCTCAGAAGAGTGATCATATCATTAATTTCCTCTTTAAAATCAGACCGATACAACTTAGGTATCCAGGTCACACAAGGTCGTGGTTTGAGAAGCCACTTAGAATTGATATGTCTAATACAATCACTCTTTTTCTACTCAAAATGTCTATGAGCACTCTTCAATGAGATCTCTGAATATGTAGAAGCATCAGGAACTCTAAAAACTCTGTTGATTATTTCAGCATCAAGCCTGATAACCACGTTGCCATCATCGTCCTTGATAGTTTTGGATTCTTTATCAAAATGTGTTGCACATGCAAGGACAATTTCTGGTTCTAGGGAAGCAACAAGAAAAGAAGACACCAAATGAATATGACTCCTCAGCAATTTTTGCATATCAGAAGAAGTAGATTTCTCAGCTCTGCCAAGAAACTCGGACATATCAATATGCCCAATTTCTGTATCTTTGATCTCATCGATATTCGAAACCACGTGAGACGGGGAAATTGCGTTCTGATATTTATCAAATTTGTACTTCATCTTCTTGCTTTTAGGAGAAGTCGGTTCATCTATCATTGAACAGGAATCTGCAAGACTACGGTGAAAACCCCATAAGGTTAGAACATCATTAGTATCAACGTGAGTGGACATGGTGAAACTCAAACCCTAGGACAATGAAATGGACTTTAGAATAATGATGGAAAGCGGATAGTGAGAACGAATTCGGAATTTGATGGAATAATGGCAGTCAAAAATAACATCTTGTCTTCTTGGAACGGCAAGACAAAGATATTTTTGGCTTGGATTTGAAATTTTGTCCAAAAAAGGTCAACTTTTGTGCTTTTTAAGGCATTTCGGGTTTTTAAATGACTTCAACAATTTTGGAATTTTTTGATGCTTTAGCAATTTCTGCTTTTTGTAATTTTGGGATTTTAAAGAGCTTTAGCAATTTTTACAAAAGGCAGTTGGATTAACAATTTTTATAATTTTGTAATTTTGAAAATTGTGATTCCAACTGCAAATCCCGAAATGCATTTTTTGAGCTAGAAACCCGAAATGTGAGTGAAGGAGAAACTTGTAAATTTTGTGAAAAATGACAATGGAAGTGGATGAATGAAAATAAAATGGTATATGGAAGCCTTATTGTTTGAAAAGATGGATGAAAGCGTAATGAAGGAAAAGTTTATTGTTGGAATGACATAGTGAAAAACACGTCTTCAATATAAGACATTTTAAAAGTAGAAAATGTGTTATGTATGGAGTTAAGGATGGAAGTATGGAGGATATGAGAGGCGAATGATGGAATGAAGGAAAGTAGAGGGCGGATTTGAATGAGATGAAGGAAAAAAGAAGGGTATGTGGAATATAAAGGGTATATAAGAAACATGTTTTACATGAAAGCGAACTGAAAATGAATGAAAACAGAGGGCATATGATAATAGATAATGACAATAACAACGCATTTTGGAAAAGCAGAAAATGACAAAGAAAAACACGTTTTGTATGGAAGTGGACTGAAAATGAAGGAAGATGGATGTATTGAAGGGAATATAAGAAATGCGTATTAAGCGTAGGCGAGTTAAATACAAGTGAAAACGCATTTTGGAAAAGTAGAAAATGACAAAGAAAAACGCGTTTTTGCAACATAAAGATGAATACCGATCAAATATGTATAAACGACCATTGATAAAGGAAAATAACAGTAGAAAAATGCGTAACAATAAAAAAAAAAAGTGCGTTCTAGTAAATGACATTAAAATCTAAAACGAAATATGCAAAAGATAATGACGTTAAAATGAAGAAATAAATAACAGAAAAAAATTGAAAAAGAGATGAAGAAACATATAACATACCTGAAAATGAATTGCAAATGAAAATTATGGTGATAAAACCCTAGGCGCATTGAGAAGATAACAGAAAACTGACTATTTACAGAAGAAAATCCGATTTTCAAGCTGTAAGGTTGATGGAATCTCCATGAAACAGGGAAGACAAACAAAATAGGATTTGAATAGCTCGAAATAGAATGATGTCGGACTTTCTGAAGTTCATTGCAATGTAAAATGTCAATAAAAACATAAAATCGGGTTTCTTTGAAGTCATAACATGTTCATTTTACAAAATCAAGCTTTTGGGATGACTTAGCAATTTTCATTTTTGTTAAAAATGAAGACTTCAAACAAATTCAGGTTTTTAAATAGAAGAGTGGGAAAATAGAATATTCCGTTTTTGTAACGAGGGTATGGTGGAGACGGAATGGCACTTTATCATAGAATTCTCAGCTTATAAAGACATCCGGGCCAGCTATGGGGATGTGGTGTAGGTTGACAATTTAAATACCTTGTTTGAAGATTCAAGACTCGACAAAATTGCAAACTTCATCATCAAAATTCACTCTCGAAGGGTTGATCTCGAACGGCGCCTCCATTTTGTCTAGGGTTGTGCTGTGGGTTGTTTTGGTGCTGATCTTGGGTCCCATAGGCTTCTTTGGCCTCGTGGACGTCATTAAAATATTTCATGCATTCATTCATTCAAAGCCATATGACAATTTTACTTTAAGACAAATATGAAGACTTAACAAAAATTCGGACTTTTAGAGTCACTTAAACAATTTCGGGTTTTTAAAGAACTTTAGCAATTCGGGTTTTTGAAGAGCTTTAACAATTTTTCTTTTAAGTCAAAATTTCCCTTTTGTTGAGTTTTAAAAACCCGAATTTGGTCAAAAAGACACTAAAAATGACTCAAAAATTGACGAAAATGAAAACAAAAGAGGGAAAAAGAGTAGCCCAAAGGTTAATAAACCTAAAGCTGAGATTTGTCACTCTTTGCACCTTGTAATGCGTGCCTTAGAGAAGAAAAGTCTCAAATTTTATGAAAATTTTGATTGGTTATCCAAATTTTTAAAACAAGTCAAAAATTCAGGATAACAGTTGGCTCGGACTGGGGAACTGCCTTCGAAAATGAAGGTAGTAGAATCTAGAATCTGTAAGTTCCTTAGGATTCATTGGGTTATGGAGTCATTAAACAAAAAACAAAGAAAAGACTCAAAAAAAAAAGACTAAAAATTTAAAAGACTAAAAGACAAAAGGACTCAAACCTTATATACAGAAACTAATTTGAAACTCTACTGAAAGTAGTGTTTTAGATGTTTCCCACTGTAAGGAAGTGGGAACGGAGTGCCATCTTGATACGCAAGTAGAAAGCTATTCTCACTAGTCACTTGATGAATTACAAAAGGACCACGCTAAAGAGAATCAAATTTCCCATGCATTCCTTTTGGTTCCCTCCTCTTATCCCAAAGCAAGACATGATCACCAACTTGGAAAACTTTCTGCTTTGCTTTTTTGTTGAAGAGAGCTTTAACTTGCTTCTGATGGTCATTGATATGATCCACTACTTCTGATCTTTGTTCCTCTAATTGAGAGAGAAACATTATTCAGTTATCAAGAGAACTTTCAAATGTGGCATCTTCTACAGCTTTGATCAACTTGAGGGCTGGAAGTTCCAATGTAATAGGAATTTCTGCATTTACTCCATAGAGCAACTGAAATGGAGACATGCCAATGGCTCTCTTGGGGGTAATGTGATCAGCCCACAAAGCATCATACAACACTTTATGCCATGATCTTTGATTTTCATCAACAAGCTTCCGGATAATAGTAATCAGATTTTTGTTACTTGATTCTGCTTGACCATTACCTTGAGGGTAATAATCTGAAGAGTGGGCCAATATTATGCTATAATCAAAACAAAATTGAGTTACCTCATAAGATGAGAAAGAATATGCATTGTCAGTCACCACCTTATAAGGAACACCAAATCTTGATATGATGTTTTCTTTCAAAAATCTACACACTACCTCAGAAGTAGCATGTTTTACAAGAATAGCCTCTACCCACTTGGTGAAATAATCTGTTGCAGCAAGAACAAAGGTATGTCCAACACTTGAATGAGGGTTAATGATGCCAATGAAATTGATTCCCCACTGCCTGAAAGGCTCTTCTATCACAACTGGTTTTAATGGCTGTGCCATCATTTTTTGCTTTCCAACAAATTGCTGACATTGTGTACATTTACGTACCCATTTATATGTATCTTGAAAAAGTGTAGGCCAATAATACCTAGCTCTCAAGATTTTGTGAGCAGTTACTGATGGAGAAAAATAGCCACCACATGCTAAATTGTGAAAAGATTCAAGCAACCTGTCTTGTTGTGCTTTATCAACACAACGCTAAAAATTACCATCAAGAATCCTTTTATACAAACCATTATCCCAAAGAATATAGTTTGCAGCCTTAAGTTTCAAATTTCTCTTTTCTTTGAAAGAGAGATGAGCTGGACATTCACCATAAGTCAGAAATTAGGCAATATTTGAATACCACTCATTAGTAGTGCTGACAAACAACACTTTAGGAAGGTCTTCATAAGTGGCCTCTTCACTTTCTTCAGAACTACTTTCAGCCATCAGCTGAGATAAACCTCTGCCACGAACAAGCTTGGTATGTTTTATTTCTAAATCATACTCTTGGATTTTAGCCACCCAATTTCCTCTTTTTGTACCAAAATCTTGCTGTGCCAAAATAGATTTGGCAGCTATATCTGGAACTAGCACTATCATATGAGAGTTGAGAATGTAGAACCTGAAATACTTGACTGCCTTCACAACATCAAAAGCGTTCTTCTCAGCTGTAGAATATTTGAGCTCATGAAGCTTTAACGGACAACTCATGAAGGCAATGGGAGACTCAATCCCTTTTGAATTTTGCTGCATCAGGATAGCAGACATAGTATGCTCTGAAGCATAACTATACATAATAAAATCTTTAGTGTAATCTGGACTAACCAGCACCGGGGCATGAGCAATTGCATCTTTGATTTCAGCAAAAGCGGCTTTACCTTCATCATTCCAATGAAAAATAGTTTTCCCTTTCATCATATCAATGATATGATGTGTTTTCTCAGCAAAATCTGGGACGAATCTCCTTAAGAAATTTACTTTACCAAAGAAAGAATGAACAGCTATTTTACTAGATGGTAAAGGAAGGTTTTGAATAGATTTTACCCTCTCAGGATCAATCTTGATTCCTTCATTTGATACATGTCCCAGAAGTTTACCCTCAGTAACCCCAAAGATAGACTTCTTGGGATTAAGAGAAACACCATGCTTGCGACATCTCTCCAGCACATCTTGTAAATGAAATAAATGATTCTCACGATCTTTTGAGAAGATGGTGAGATCATCCAAATACACGACAATATACCTTCCTAAGATACCACAGAAAGCTAAATCCATTGCTCTTTGAAAAGTTTCTCTTGCATTAATTAATCCAAAAGGCATTCTACGATATGCAAAAGTACCCCATGGGGTAGTAAAAGTAGTTTTATGTCTATCTGCTTCACTTACCTCAATCTGGTTGTAACCTGAAAATTCGTCTAGCATAGACATCATTTGAGCACCTGTCACTGTCTGGAGCACTTGATCCATTATAGGCAAAGGATAATTATCCTTCAGTGACTGTTGATTAAGATTCTGATAAATCCACACAAATGCGTATCTCACCATTCTTCTTGTGTACTGGAACTATATTGGCTACCCAAGTTGAATGATGAATGGGAAAAATAATTTGTGCGTATAGCATCTTCTGGATTTCTGAATAGATAGTGCCAAAAATTTTAGGATTATACTAGCGCTGCTTTTGTTTGAAGGGAGCTGCATCACTTTTCAAAGGAATTTCATGCTGAACTTCTCCTGACTGAAAAGATTTCAGATCGTCATAGGAATAAGCTAGCACATCTCTGTACTGCTGTAACAATTGGATAATCTGATTTCTCTCTTCTGGAGTACAACTATTACCAATGTTAACCATTTTGGGATCATCTTCAGACCCAATATTATACTTGTCATACCCTATAGGAGAATCTGAATTCACTTGTTGCTGCTTTTTGATATATCGGTCATGCTTGTCAAAAAGCTTTTCCAGAGATACCAGTCCCTTGGGAATTTTATTCCCCTTTAACTGCAGAATTTCTCCATCTAATTTAGACCAAGTACCTGACATAGAATCTAAAGAAGAAGAACTGCTACCTTCAAAATACAGATTATTAAAAATTTAAAACCATCATCAACTTGTAAAAAGTTAATAATTTGTTTATCATCATTGAAAATCTGCCAATGATCCCAATTATTTGGGACACTAGGTCTGCAGATTAATTCAACAATATATTTATCTTGATTAAAATCAAGATGAGGAATGAGAAGAGTTGCTGAAACAGCAAGAGAATCAGCTCTGTCATTGAACTGTCTAGGAACAATTGAGATACTGAAAGCATCAAAGTCTTGAATGTTCTCCCATACCAAATTATGGTAATGTCAGAGTCTGTCATTCTTTGTCTGATAGATATTCCTTACTTGACAAATTATCAACTCTGCATCTCCTTGAGCGTGCAGATTTTTAATTCCTCTCTGGAGCGCAACACTCATGCCTAACAAGAGAGCTTCATACTCAGCTATATTATTAGTGTTTGCAAACTGCAACTTGAAAGAATATGGAAAAATCTGACCTTTCGGAGAAATCAGAACCACACCAGCTCTGGATCCATTAGTAGCACAACTGCCATCAAACTCTAGAATCCAAACATCATTAGAATTATCATCAATATAAAGACTACTGGATTCTCCTACTTCAAAGGTGGAAGAAAGAGTGCTCTCATCTTCCATGGGAGAAGACTGATTTTCTTCATCTTGAGGAAGAAGTTTAATATCCTTTTCTGTAGTAAAAGATTCAACATCTTCTATCATACGATCAAGGGGGTATTCAGCTAGTGTTGAATCTTCTCCATTATTAGAACTCCCTTCATTTGTTGAAAGAGTTGAAGAATCAGTAGAACACCAATCTTCAGCAAATTCTAAGATTTCATCAATATGGAGATAGTAATTTCCGAAACCAGCTGATTCAAAAGGAATCTGAGCATGAGGATCATTAGATTTCACCACTGTATACTTGGTTTCTCTTTCAGGAACAAGTTTCTACACAACACCCTTTACAGGAATTCTGGCCTCTGTCATATCCATGTTGAGCTCACCTCCTACATCTTTACAGAAGTTACGTCCAAGGAGCATTCTATAAGAAGTTGGAACGTCCGCAACAAGGACTGTCATCTTTATCTTTTTCTCAGGAAAAGCTGCAAAGGAAAATTGTGCATCTTTGATTTGCCCAACAAGAGGCACTTGTTTGTTATCCATAGAATAATAATTACCAAAAGTTTTGGTAAGAGTTAATCCAAGGCAATCAGCAACTTTAATTGGCATGACATTATCCGAAGCACTAGAATCTATAATACAATTGCTTAATTTGAAACCATTAATAAGCAAGGAAATATAGAAAGGATCTATCTTTCCTGGAACTGAGGATGGAATGATAACCAAATTATTGGGCATATTCTTGGGTTCTTGGACAATAGGGATATTAGAAACAGGACGAGTTTCACTACTTTTAACAAATTTAACCAATCTTTCAAGCTGATCAGGATTGGCTTGAAGATACTCAACCTTAGACATTTGGATCTTAGTTTTCCTAGCATGGTCAATAATATCGAAAGCTTGGAAAGAATTTGCTAGAGATGAAGATGATGTATTTTCAGCCAATACTTTAAAATTTGGTAAATTGGTCTTAGGCTCACTAGAAGGAACAGAGGAAGAATTGCTTACTTGATTTTTTGAAGAATCCTTGGTCAAGATAGGCAATGGCATCCCCTTCTTAGCAATGGTCACCGGCAACTGAACATTGTTTTTCACCTTTGCTTCTTCATCCTTTTGAGCCAACTGAGTCTGGGATCTTGTGATAACAGCATATGCTTGACTCTCAATATTTTCATTTTCAGTTGAATCATCATAATGTATGTATCGTATAGTGGAGTCGCCAGCTGCCTCTTCATCTTCTTGATTAAAGATAGCTTCGTCTTCAGCTTGAAAATCATTAGAAGATAGTTCTTCTTGATCTATTTCATAATAACCAACAGCTGTATTCTTTGGAGGTGCTTCAAGTGCAAGCCTCTTAGGAGGAGGAGGCAATTTAGTCTGATTTCTGGCAGCATAGTTGGAAGCAGAATTTGGATATGTCCTTCTAGGAATATCCTTGTACGGAGCAGAAAAAGAAGCTTGTGAAACTTGCTTCTTTAAGGCAAGAAGTTCATTAGCCAATTTCTGTACCATAGGATTAGTAGAGGTTGAAGTAGAAGACTCAGAAATGGAATTTCCTTTGAATCGACTAGGATCCTTTCGAATCTTCCTAGCCAAGATCAAATCATCTTCAATCTCCATAGCAAGAACTTGAGCATGAGCCAAATTTGTTGGAGTTGCCCTTCTCAATAGAAAATTGACTTCTGGCAGCTAAGTGTTGATGAAGAAACATTTAAGATTTGCAGGAGTGGGCTGAGAATCAGTAGGAATTCTATTTGCTAGTTTATTAAACTTTGCAATGAATTCACGCATATTCTCATGTGTGTCCTTCTTCATTTGAGTCAGCTGAGCTAGCAATGCATGTTCATCTTTGGCGGGCTTAAAACGTTCTTCAAATTTAGTCTTGAGGGTATCCCAACTAGTGATATCACTAGCTCTCAAATTGTAAAACCAGTCAGCTGCAATTCCTTGTAGTGTTTCCACAAACAATCGTACAACAACATCTTGATGTTCTACTCCTAGAACACCACAAGCCATAGAGAAAGCCTTGATATGTTCATCAGGGTGCTGCTTACCATCTCCAAAAAAATTAGGCAGATTCTTGTGTGAGCCTTGAGGAAGAGCATGAAGAGGTGGAGTAAGATTTAAAGGACCAAAAGCTGCTCCCCATGGACCTTGAGCCATTTCTTGGATAGTAGGAACAACTGAAATCAAAGGCTTGAGGAAAAAGGTTGAATGTTCACTTGGGACGAGATTTTTCTTCTTGGATGGAGGAAAGCTAGTAGTTCGTGCAAGGGAGGATATACTAGTGAGCAACTCAAACTTCGCTTGTTCACCGGGAGATATTTCTTGGGAGCTTTGTCCTTTCTTACGACGAACATAATAACGGATTCCTTCCAATGTAGAAGCTAAAACAGAAACAAGTAAACAAATTAAGAATACTGGACTTCAAAAGAAAGAAAGAGGCTTTCAAATGCGTTCGTATCCCCAGTAGAGTCTCCAAAAACTATTGGTTGGAAATTTTGTATTCTTGTGAAAGTATACAAAATTGTGATTTCAACCACAGCACGTGAGATTAAACTCTCCTAATTAAGGGAAGGCTCCCCCTTTAACTAAATAAAAACTAAATAGATAGGATAGCAATCGTTCCTCTTATTTCAAGAAAGATTATATTCTCTTCTCTTCAAAGAAAAGAAATAGTATATGTTGATAAAACTTAATACAGTAGTTATGCAGTGGAATAAAGAAAGAGGAGATAAAGTTTCTTGAAAGCACAAAGACTTCCGTTATTTCCTCCGGGACGGGAAAACAATTCAATAAGCACAAAGTCTTGAAGAATGAAATCCTATCAACCCTTTTTAGAACAATTACTTTATGAAAATATACAACATAAAACAGGGCAAAGTCTATAACTATGAAGTATCTATTAACTTATCTAGATGAGAATAAATACTAGCACAAAGACTTGCAATTGTTCTCAATTTCTAATACTAACTTATAAATTCAATCTTCACATTTACAGCACAAAGACGACAGATATTTAAATCGAATCTCTCTTCAGCAATATTATACAATTTTCAAGTAATCACAAAATGATGCTCCAAAATGATATAAGAACATAAAGGATGCAAAATGAGAATTCAACTCAAAGTCTGAAATTCTGATTTCTTGATATTACTTGAAAATTCACAATTATCAACTATAAAGCTCAAAGACTTTATGAGTATAAAATTCTGCAGAGTTTTCTTGCTTGCTAAAAAGATATCTATTACAATAGACCCTTCAAGTATTTATAGGAGGAAGGTTTGGAGAAAAAGGTGGGGGGATCTCAAAAAACTTGAGAAAATCTCTCAACCGATAACTAATTGCAATTGACTTATTCAAAATTACAATCCAAATTGTGATTTGTCTTGTAAGATTTTACATGTAATTACTTTTTTCAAAACTGCAAGGAAAGAACACTTGCAATTGCAAAATTTGTTTTTACATATATTTTGTCGAAAGTAAAATTACATAAAACAACCTAAAATTTTAATTTGTATCATTCCTATCTTTGAAAGATAAGAATTTGCTGATGATAATCTGCAATTCATTTGAATCTGGTCCCAATGTGTTCTTGGCTACTGCAACTGTCTTCAAGATTACATCAAAGTATCTGATTGCCGCCAGTCTATGCTCTTCATAAGTAGTTTGCATTTTCTCAAGAATTGTCTAATGATTAACAAACTTATGAATTGAATCCATAGAAAACTGCTCTAATTCCATTTGTTGATGAAGATTGGCTACCATTTCTGTAGTGACTAAATCAGCTGCAAGTAATTCATCTTCTTGATTTAAAACTGTACAAGAGATCTTTTCAAAATTTGAAAGAATATCTTACTGAACTTCATCATTAATTTCCAAAGTGGCTTGGATATCTTTGATAAGATCTTGAATGACCAATGACCTGTTTTTCATAAGTTCTTCAAATTCTATGTACTTCTCTCTGTTTGGCAAGATCGAGTTGTTGTATAGAATTTGTAACTTGACTTGATCTATCTCATGCCAGATTTTTAAATCTTTTTCAAGCGATTCCAAACTTTGCTTGAAAGCTTCCAAAGTTTGATTTAGCTTTATTTTGGCTATTTTGACATTTTTGAGAACTTGCAAGGTCTTCTCAATCATTGGAATACTTTGATCAATTAGTTGAATTACCCATGAATCAACTGCCTTGGCCTTTTGTGCAATTCTTTCCAATTGCCTAACTGATTCATTAGGAGGAGCTGTAGATAGTGAATCAACTGCGTCTGATGATCCTGTAATCCTTTGAATAACTGAAATTAGCTGAGCGTTGTCTTCTTTGAGCTTTTCCTTTTTAGCTAGAAGTTCATTATAGCTTTGTGCCAAAATTGTCACTGAACTCTGAGCATCTTGCATCATATTGGCATGAGTCTGCTTGCCCAATTCCACCCTAGTAAATCTGTAATCAGACACTTGCATCTCTTCATGAGGTTTATCAACAAGAGGCTCTGCAATCTCAACATATTTCATTTTATTGCTGTCAACAAATACTTATGAGACTGTTTTTGCTTTCTTTGGAACCATCAGTTTTGATTTCTTCAATTTTTGGAAATCAAAAATATCAGGAGACACTACTTGTTTCTTTCTTTTGGGAGCAATTGAATTTAACCATGGAGGAAGATCCAAGGTTGTCACATCTGAAATAGCAACTGCAGTCTCTGTAGAAATGAATTCAGTTTGAGTTACAATAGAAATTCTAGGGGGTGCCTCGATTTGTACAACAACTATGTCTTGTGCAGAAGACAAATTACAACTAGGATTGGCCGTGAAACAATCAAAGTTTGTTACAGATGTATCTATCTCTGGAAGAGTTATTTCTGACATGGCTAGAAAGATTGGATTTATATCAAAAATACTCTTGAAGTTACCGGGCAAGCTTCTCATGGGAGTATTCACTATTGATGAAGATTGATGACTAGCCTCTTGAGGTGGGATAGAAGGAACAAATACGGTAGAGAAGGAATCAACATCACTATCGATAGGGGACATAGGAGATATAGCTGATTCTAGTATTGGAGCTTCAATGTGAGGAGTTATCTCACTTAGAATGGTAGAGGTTTCAAGAACCTCGTCTTCTTCTTGCTGATCCAAAACCTGAATCTGCATTTGATTAACTTCCTTTCCCTTTAGTGTTTCCCTTTCCAACGGTTGTTCTGCAGCTCGGCTTACCTTCAACTTAGTTCTAGTACCTGAAGAGGAAGCTCCTTCTTTTGATTGCTCTCTAATTTTTGACTTCAAACCTTTAGGACTAGCTAGATCATCTTCAGCCCTAACTTTGATTTTGATAGTCTTGACACCAATGCTTTTAAGCCAAGAGTTGGTGTTTGCTAAGACTGATTGAAACCTATCAAAGATTGAGACAGATTCCTTTTGGGACCACTGGATCGCAGGAATGGGGGCATTAGCAACTCCTTGTTCTTCATATTCAGGATCTAAAATATGCCTACCATCAATTAAACCCTCTAGAATTAAGGTCAGATTCAGATCAATAATTTGCTCCAATGTAAGCCTGCAATAATCCATTCTGTACATATCTTTTTCTATCCGGAGGTCTTCCCAAATGTCTTCAATGTGGTGGACATGAGTGAAGGCTCTTTTAATTTTGTCTTTTACCCTTCTATAATCAAAATCCACTCTTTCCTGGAATCTTTTCAATGTTATTTCCTGAAGTTCAGTTTCCATTGCCTTGGCTCTTGAAGAAGTTGTCAAAGAATACCTCCCAATTATCAATGGATTATGTGATGAAATACTGACTCCAGTCTTGTGTTGTGTAGCTTGACGTGAATGCACCATCATCAATTGCCTTCCCAGTTCCATCAGAATAATCTTATCAGTCAGATATCTTGGAAGCATATAAGGTTGGTCTTCAAAGCAGCTGACTCTCATATAAGTAAAAGTAGGAAATTGAAGAAACAAGTAGCCATACTCATTTACTTTATTCCAAGCCACCTCAGATACCTTGTTATTTGCTAATGCTTTGTCAAATAAACACATAAAATAACCAAAGAAAGCATCTTGAACTCTTCTATAATGCGCTCAACTTGGAATAAAAGTTAGCTGATCATAATACTCCCATACAGACACTAAAGATTTGTCACCTTTAGGAGATAGGCCTGGAAAATGCCTTAACGAAGCTGCTATATAAACCAAATATGAGTTCATATAGAAGGTAAGAGTGGTAGGAACCTGTGCAAGCTGTTCACACAAACTGTCACTGATTATTTCTCCCCAGAATATTGGATGCTGTGCTTTTCTAATAACCACCATGAACTTATACATCTAGTTTTCAAACACACTAGAAACCTTCATTCCTGCTATTCTGCTCAGAAGAGTGATCATATCATTAATTTTCTCTTTAAAATCAAACCGATACAATTTTAGGTATCCAGGTCACACAAGGTCATGGTTTGAGAAGCCACTTAGAATTGATATGTCTAATACAATCACTCTTTTTCTGCTCAAAATGTCTGTGAGCACTCTTCAATGAGATCTCTGAATATGTAGAAGCATCACGAACTCTGAAAACTCTATTGATTGTTTCAGCATCAAGCCTAATAACCACGTTGACATCATCATCCTTGATAGTTCTGGATTCTTTATCAAAGTGTGTTGCACATGCAAGGATGAATTCTGGTTCTAGGGTAGCAACATGAAAAGAAGACACCAAATGAATATGAATCCTCAACAATTTTTGCATATCAGAAGAAGTAGATTTCTTAGCTCTTCCAAGAAACTCAGACATATCAATATGCCCAATTTTTGTATCTTTGATCTCATCGATATTCGAAACCACGTGAGATGGGGAAATCTCATTCTGATATTTATCAAATTTGTACTTCATCTTCTTGCTTTTAGGAGAAGTCGGTTCATCTGTCATTGAACAGGAATCTGCAAGACTGCGGTGAAAACCCCATAAGGTTAGAACATCATCAGTATCAACGTGAGTGGACATGGTGAATCTCAAACCCTAGGACAATGAAATGGACTTTAGAAGAATGATGGAAAGCGGATAGTGAGGACGAATTCAGAATTTGATGGAATAATGGCAGTCAAAAATAACATCTTGTCTTCTTGGAACAGCAAGACAAAGAGATTTTTGGCTTGCATTTGAAATTTTGTCCAAAAAAGGTCAACTTTTGTGCTTTTTATGGCATTTTGGGTTTTTAAATGACTTCAACAATTTCGGAATTTTTTGATGCTTTAGCAATTTCTGCTTTTTGTAATTTTGGGATTTTAAAGAGCTTTAGCAATTTTTACAAAAGGCAATTGGAATTAACAATTTTTATAATTTTGCAATTTTGAAAATTGTGATTCCAACTGCAAATCCCGAAATGCATTTTTTGAGCTAGAAACCCTAAATGTGAGTGAAGGAGAAACTTGTAACTTTTGTGAAAAATGACAATGGAAGTGGATGAATGAAAATAAAATGGTATATGGAAGCCTTATTGTTTGAAAAGATGGATGAAAGCGTAATGAAGGAAAAGTTTATTGTTGGAATGACAGTGAAAAACACGTCTTCAATAAAAAGACATTTTAGAAGTAGAAAATGCGTTATGTATGGAGTTAAGGATGGAAGTATGGAGGATATGAGAGGCGAATGATGGAATGAAGGAAAGTAGAGGGCAGATTTGAATGAGATGAAGGAAAAAAGAAGGGTACGTGGAATATAAAGGGTATATAAGAAACACGTTATACATGAAAGCGAACTGAAAATGAATGAAAACGGAGGGCATATGATAATAGATAATGACAATAACAACGCGTTTTGAAAAAGCAGAAAATGACAAAGAAAAGCGCATTTTGTATGGAAGTGGACTGAAAATGAAGGAAGATGAAGGACGTATTGAAGGGAATATAAGAAATGCGTATTAAGCGTAGGCGAGTTAAATACAAGTGAAAACGCATTTTGGAAAAGTAGAAAATGACAAAGAAAAATGCGTTTTTGCAACATAAAGATGAATACCAATCAAATATGTATAAACAACCATTGATAAAGGTAGATAACAGTAGAAAAATGCATAACAATAATAAAAAAAAAGTGCTTTCTAGTAAATGACATTAAAATCTAAAACGAAATATGCAAAAGACAATGACGTTAAAATGAAGAAATAAATAACAAAAAAACATTGAAAAAGAGATGAAGAAACATATAACATACCTAAAAATGAATTGCAAATGAAAATTATGGTGATAAAACCCTAGGTGCGTTGAGAAGATAATAGAAAACTGACTATTTACAGAAGAAAATCCGATTTTCAAGCCTTAAGGTTGATGGAATCTCCATGAAACAGGGAAGACAAACCAAATAGGATTTGAATAGCTCGAAATAGAATGATGTCGGACTTTCTGAAGTTCATTGCAATGTAAAATGTCAATAAAAACATAAAATCGGGTTTCTTTGAAGTCATAACATGTTCATTTTACAAAATCGGGCTTTTGGGATGACTTAGCAATTTTCATTTTTGTCAAAAATGAAGACTTCAAACAAATTCAGGTTTTTAAATAGAAGAGTGGGAAAAAAGAATATGCCATTTTTGTAACGAGGGTATGGTGGAGACGGAATGGCACTTTATCATAGAATGCTCAGCTTATAAAGACATTTGGGCCAGCTATGGGGATGCGGTGCAGGTTGACAATTTAAATACCTTGTTTGAAGATTCAAGACTCGACAAAATTGCAAACTTCATCATCAAAATTCACTCTCAAAGGGTTGATCTCGAACGACGCCTCCATTTTGTCTAGGGTTGTGCTGTGGGTTGTTCTAGTGTTGATCTTGGGTCCCATAGGCTTCTTTGGCCTCGTGATGCCATTAAAATATTTCATTCATTCATTCATTCAAAGCCATATGACAACTCTACTTTTAAGACAAATATGAAGATTCATCAAAAATCCTAATTTTAGAGTCACTTCTTAAACAATTTCGGTTTCTTTAAAGGTTCCCTTAGCAACTGGTTTTAGAAGAGCTTTAACAATTTTTCTTTTAAGTCAAAATTTCCCTTTGTTGAGTCTCTAAAATCCTTGGAATTCTAATAAAAAGACACTAAAAATGACCTAAATTGACGAAACGAAAACAAAAGAGGGAAAAAGAGTAGCCCAAAGGTTAATAAACCTAAAGCTGAGATTTGTCGCTCTTTGTACCTCGTAATGCGTGCCTTAGAGAAGAAAAGTCTCAAATTTTATGAAAATTTTGATTGGTTATCCAAATTTTTAAAACAAGTCAAAAATTCAGGACAACACAATGGAGTAACCATTTCAACAAATTCACAAGTTTACAAGTTTTCCCAAAAAATACCTTTTAGCCAGAGTAGGGTTTGAGCTTCCAATCACCTTCACACTTGAATTCTCCCAAATTTCACCAAAGTTTGCTTCAAAGCTCAAAAAATTATTCTTCTAAAAATGAAAAGTGACAAATGAAAGATAGAAATGACCTTTTTATCACTCGCACACCTAACTTTTTGACACAATAAATGCTTTTTCCCTAACTCATTCGGATACCCTATTTTCATACATTGTGAAAGATAACTCTTCTGCAAACCTTCAATTTTGCATAAACACTCTCTCTAATTTTTCAACAACATATGTAGATCACCAATGTAGCCACTGCGCTCATCCACATCTTGGTGTCAACTATTGACAGTGGTTTTGGAAATTTTTTGTGACAATTCCCCCTAGGCTAAAAAGCCTGAACTTAATTCCTAGAGGAATTACTAGAAGTTGATTTTGGTGCTGCCTCATTTTCTGTAATAGAGGGACTCTTCTTCACCCAATTTTTCTTCATCTGCTTTATGATATGATCTATAGTAACTTTCCCTTTTCCTTTTACATCCTTCTGCATGTTTCTTCTTTGATTTATCGAACCTCTTCTATAGAATCTAGCAATGTGACCGGTTTTGTTGCAATTGTAGCACACCACATTTCTTTGTCCAGACCAATTGCTCCACTGATTTTCTCTTGATCTACATTGATCAACAATATGGCCAAATCTATTGCATGTATAACATCTGACATCTCTATAAAATTTGTTCATCACACTTTTGCATTCACTTGACTTATGACCATACTTGTTACAATTAAAGCACTGACCAGAGAATGATGGACCATTTGAATTCATTCTACTTCTGCATTGAGCTTCCATATGACCAAATTCATTACAAATAAAACAATAACCATTGAAACTCTGAGTATTAGGTTGTCTTACTAGATACCTTCCAGTGTTATTCATTTGATTTCCTTGTGTCATTCTCCTTTGTTCAAAATTCCTTTGTCCAGATCCGAAAATTTCTCCTTCCTCATATCCAAGACCTTGCTTGTCACCATCAGTCCTTTGAATTTTAATTAGTTCATCAAGCTTGGCTGAGCTAACCTTAAACTTCTCCTTGAATTCATTTGTAGCAGCAAGTTCATCTCTGAGATCAACAATGTGATTTTCAATCTCTTCCTCATTATGTTTGGTTTATTCTAACTCATGTTCCAACTAAATGAATCCATTAGTAATTTGGTTGCATTCTTTAGATTTCTCTTTTAGGGATTGGCAAGCTTTTCTTCATTCTTCTTTCTATCTTCACTCTCTTTATCATCTTCATCATAATAGATTCCATCTTATGCTTCAGAATTGTATTCCCTCTGGCAAAATTTTCACATTCTTATGTCTTTTCCTTTAGGGCTTGACTCAGTTTTTCATCTTCAATGTGTTTACTGTCATCCTACTTGATCTGATCATAGAGTTCCCTTCTCTTCTCCCTAGACTTATTGATTTTATCTTTCAAAGACTCAATGAATCTGTCAGCATTCAAAATATTTTCTTTCAATTCACAAACATCAAATTTAGACTGGTTAAGATCATCTAGGGCCACCATAAGTTGTTTTTGAAGACTTCTTAAATCCATTAAAACACTTTCCAAGATCTTCCCCAAACTATTAAACTCTTTTTGAGGAACTAAGCTCTGATACCAATTGTTGGAATCAAGCAAAATTGAAAGGGGGGGAATCAGTGTTGTGCAATTTTTAATTTTATTAATCTAATCTTCAAATTATTTATAACATTCAACCAAAATAAATATGCATGAACATAATGTAAGCAACCACAACACCATAACAAAAGGATTTTTACGTGGAAACCCTATTAGGGGAAAAACCATGGTGGATGGCCAATCCACAATATAATTTGAGTATACTCAAAAAGATGTTTACAATATGGGAATGTACTTGCATTCAGGTACAGTGCCTAGAGCTCATTGCTCAAAATTAGAAATCTCAACTACCTTACAAA
>VDFB02281492.1:739423766-739491521 GCA_007258455.2 Sequoia sempervirens | reverse complement strand
TTTTATACACACATGTAAAACACCTATATTTGATGATATAGGAAGTGTAGAACCTTTGAATGTACATATAGTGCCAACATCATCAAAAGTTTATGTAGCCCTAGTTGATAATTAAATGGAGTCTTATGAGGGTTTAGTGGACTATTCAATTAGGAATCACCTCTGAATTATGTGTCTAACACCAATTTGATTGAGAATTAGTTGGGCCTTACATTTTTGGTGCTATTTTTGAGGATGGTGCTACATTCAAGATTCTTTTGTGTTATTTCAAATCTTTCATAGTTTAATGTTTTGTTTCCAGCATTAGGATAATTAAGTTTTAATCCATTAATTCTAGAATGTTTTACTAACATTGTGTAGGAGTCATTGACACAAGAAGTCACAAATATTGTATGGGAGGCAATGAGATACTTTGGGAAGATTTCTCTCCTCAATACACAAATATATAGAGGATATTGGTGATCAAAGTGAACAGAGCGAGAGTATTCTCAAAGAAGAAATTTCCCTAACACCAACATTCACTACAGATATGGAGGAGACTTTCCAAACCATGGGTAATGCAGCGGTGGATGCCCCACTAGAGCATGTAACCTTTGAGTTCCCCATTACCAACCAGGAGAGAGCAACTACCTTGAAGAACATACCTCCTTCAACATTGCTTGTCTTCTATGGGTTGGTCATTGAGGACCCAAGTACCTTCTCATTTTAGTTTGATGTGCTTTGTAGAAGTTATGATTACACAAAAAATACACATAGGTTGAAACTATTTCTAACAACACTAAAGGATGTTGCTCTAAGATGGTTCATGGATCTAGGAAGAGATGTTATTCCTAATTGGAATTCCATGAAGACAAAGTTCTTAGAGTACCAAGACTACTATAGAGGAATTGACAAGTAGAGAGATGACATCTTTAGGATTTCACAAAAGGAGGATGAATCTTTGGAGGATTACATGGAAAGGTTCCATTTTTTCCTTAAGAAATCCCACCAAAATAGAATCTCTGATGAGTCTTTAAAACTAATATTCTTGAGGGGGATTAATGAGGAATATGGATGCACTTAACCTCATTAGGGAAAGAGATATTTCTCAAGCACCATTTGAGGAGATTTTCAAGGCATGCAGGAATTATTCAAGGTCTTTCACAAAGAAAGATAGAGGAGATAAGACATCTTCCATCAGAAAATCATCCAATGGAGTATCTAGAGTTGAATTGAGTAATCTTCTGTCTAACATGAAGGAAGATATTATCATCCATTTGGATACACAATTGGATACTATTCATGTAAAGAAAAAGCAAGAAGAAGCATAGGAAACCCTTACAAAATACTACCCACATTGTAGAAAGAGGAAAGGTAATTGCAAATGCAAAAGAGTGGCAAGTATTTCTAAGGACAAACAAGGGAAATCAAACTTTCATGCATTGGAAGATGAAGATGGAAAAGTGTGCTACATTACTCAGAGAAACCATGGAAGCCAAGGAAAGGTATGCCTTCATACCCTTTGAATTAAAACATATCATTTCTTAGTAGCAATTCAAATTTCTCTAGTTGGAACCCTCAAAATTTGGAAAATCCACAAAACCAATGGAAAAATCCTCAACCAAATTGGAACCAACAACAACAAAACCAATGGCCACAACAAAACTTTTAAGGGCCTAACTATAATTCTCAATGTCCACCTCAACATAACCAATGACAACCCCAGTGGAAAAGAGGTTAGTAATGGAAAAACCAAAACATGAATTACCAACACCCACAACAACCCTTGTAGCCACAATAATAAGCCATTATGCCAAACCCAACAAATCCATCATCATAACCACCTAGAGCACCTTAGTTGTCAGCCCAACCTACACCTAACCCAAATAATAAGCCTATTCAACATGCCTATACTAATGAAGCTATTCAATACCCTACTTATGGGGTAGAAGTGAGTGATGTCCACCTCAAATCAGGGAAAAAATTGGTTGGGCCCTCATCCCCTCAAATCACTAAGTTGGTTGATGAAGAACACTTAGCAAAGACCTCAGAAAATCCACCTAAGGAGCCTATGTCAAATCAGGTCAACCAAACCACTTCAAGTCTAGAGCCTCCATTTCCTAAGAAATTAACTATTCAAAGGCATCAACCACAAGTTGAAACTGATTTGTTATTTCAGCTTAAAGATGTTTGCATCAAAATCCCCCTCATTTAAGCCATTAAAGAGGTACCTATTGTGCAATTTTCACACACACGCCCCATCAGAGGCCGGGACCCTCTTTTTTCTTTTGCATCTCTGCATCTTGGCTTGGTCAAAATTTTAGTTTTTCTCTTCTTGGGAGGTTATTTTGAGATTTGGTCCAGACTTGATTTAATGAAGACAATATTTTGTGGCATCTTGAGGGTCTGGGAGAAATCCACCTATCATGGGTTTTGGAAATGGGGAATTTTAAGTGAATTTTCAATGTCATTTATAAATATTTTTTGAATCCATGGATAGAGGACAAAAAATTAGGCTGGGTTGTTTTTTGAACTTTTCAAAAATTCCTTCGAGAAAAAAAGTTATGAAGTTTAGGGAATTTTGAACTAGCTTGGATTTTGGAAAATCCAAGCTACCTCAGATTTCCCTAAAACCAATTTTGAGGTGAAATTTGGACATAATTTGTAAATATTTTTTGCACCCATGGATAGAAGATGAAAAATTAGGCCGAGTTGCTTTCTGAACTCTTCAAAAATTCCTTCTAGAAAAAAAGTTATGATGTTTAGGGAATTTTGACTTGGCTTGGATTCCAGAAAATCCAAGCTACCTCAGATTCCCCTAAAACTAATTTTGAAGTGAAATTTGGATATCATTTGTAATTTTTTTTGCACCTATGGATAGAGGGTGAAAAATTAGGTTGGGTTGCTTTTTGAACATTTCAAAAATTCCTTCTAGAAAAAAAGTTATGAAGTTTAGGGAATTTTGACTTGGCTTGGATTTCGGAAAATCCAAGCTACCTAGGATTTTCCATGAGGATTAAACATGGGAGAATTCTAGGTACCTTGGATTTTCCATGAGGATTAAACATACGAAAATCCAAGCTACCTCGGATTTTCCCAAAATCCACGACAGATCAAAATTCTTGAAATTTCCATTTTCGAAAAATCCAAGCCCCCTCAAAAATCCCAAAATTTTCCAAAAAATGGATTTTTTTTCCAAAATAAAGAATTTTCGAAATGAAAAATCTCCAAAATGGAAAATTTTCCCCGAAACGAAAAATTTCCAAAATGGAAACTGTTTCTTGAAATTTTAAAATGTTCTTGAAAATGAAAAATTCTCGAAATGGAAAAAAATTTGAAAATAAAAATTTCCAAAAATGGAAAGTTTTCTTAAGAGGCCAAAATTTTATTCGAGCTTAATTTGGATATTTATGGATGGGATTTTTTTAAATATGTGAGCTACTAATGATGGTATATGTTTTGTAGGATTAAAGAAATCAAAAGGGGGACTTGCATATGGATTCATGCCAAGAGGGAAATCTGGAAGAGTTCAACTCAAATATTAAATGTGGGGCCTGCATAAGAATTCGTGCCCAAACTATCTATAGCTGGAAGGGATTTTTGGAAGCTATTTGATTTTGTTTGCTTTATCCAATGATGATTGTTATCAAAGTTAAGTTGGAAAAATATTGTTTTCTCATTGTTCCATGATGTAACTGCTTTTATGCAATTGGATGATGATGTATTTGGATGCCAAAACCCTAATGTAACTATTGGATGCTTCTAGAAGTGTAATTTATGCCATTGGATTGATTTAATCCTGTCCATTGAAATTATAATGTAAAATATATAAAAGGCCAATGCCTTCTCATTTGTAAAGGGAGATTTTAGGGGTTAGAAGACCAAAATTGGCAAGTAGATTTCAGAAATTAGCTATAGGAGAGAAGAGAGAGCTAGAAACTATTATGTAATTGTTGGAGGAGTTAATGGAAATGGATTGTTGATTTGGAAAATTTTGTGTTCATCTTCAACAGTTAATGGTTTCTTGTTCTTGATTCTCAATGTTAGATGTTAGATTTTAGTTCTTTTGCAATAATGGTGAAATGTGAATGATGTTTGATCAATCTCTAGAACATAATTTTAGCAATTTGTTGATTGTAGGTTGTTGTGTAAAGTTATTCTAGGCCTTGTTTTGTGCTAAGTTCAACTGTGAATGCTTGTTTACATTGCGCTAGTAATTGGGTATGTGGATGAATATTCATAGTTTGAAAAATTTCTAATTTCCTTAGAAGATTGCACCATTTCTATGTAGTTGTGGGCCTATCCTTGATCAAGAAGAGATTGGTTTTATTAGGAATCTTTCCATTTGCAACATTCATCATTGTTGTGATTGATCTTAGGAGTTAGTTTAGAATAAAATCTCTCTCAACCCTTTCTTTTTTGCTATTTCTTTGAAATCTAGGTTAGTTATAGGATTGAAAGCATCTCCATATTGTTACATCTAATGAAATTATACTTCCATCATTGTTAATTTGTAAGGCCCCTTGTGATTACCAACATTTTCACATTATCTCTGAGTTGTTTCACTGCATTTTTCAAGACCTGACATTAGAAACCTTGGGGTTATCTCTTGAGGCTTGTTGATAGAGATTTACCTTTCAAGAGAGATACAATTTCATATTCTATATGATTTGTTGTGTAGAAAACACCATCAACAATACATATTTACACTAAGGAAGTGAGAGAATTGTGCTTAAAGAAGGTAGGTAGAAAATGAAAGGACAATCAAACTATACATGTATTAGGGAAACTTGAAAAAATTATGTTAGGAAACATAACTATTGGCATATGGCTTCTAGTGTTGTCATTGATGGCAACTGAAGTCATTATTCTGGTTTGCATATTAGAATTTGCTCATATTGGCAAACAAAGTAGTAAACATAGTACTACCAACAAAAAGAATGAAGAACATGGTATCCAGTTAGTATGTTGATCTGTATGCCTCATCAAATCATCTTTTTGAGTTTTTGATCCCCTGGATAGATTGTTGAGCATATATTTTATCCTATTGATAAGTTTTGTGACGCTACATTAATCGGTGTACAAGTTAGGAGATCCAATAGGATGATTTTCTATTCATTTGTTCTTGGTGGTCGACTTGGTGAATGTAGCAAGTCATGGATGTATAAGGAGCAATTGTTTAATTGTTTCTTGTGTTGGACATTTTGTTTTGGGTCCTCACTATAGTTTGGTCGACTTTGATGGGTGTGCATTAAATATGATTTGTGATTTGAGCTGACTGTTGGAGAAAATTTCATATTTTGTTGAAGCCGACTTAGAGTGAATGAAATTTTGGTAGTGGATATATATATATATATAAGATTGGTAATTCATTTTGATGTATGTGTGTGTATAGAGCAGAGAAAATATGTGTGTGAATATCAAAATATCAGTTGAGTGAATTTTTCCTATGCAGAAGAGGATTTTATGAAGTGAATTAAGGCAGAGGAGAGCTAAGTGTAGAGTCTGACAGAAGGTCTAGAATTTGATACATGAGCTTCACTGGAACTGATACTAGGAATTTGTAGATGTTATCTTCTCAGTTCAACTTTTTGTTGTAATCCAAACATTTTGTAAGGCAATGAGCCTTCCTTATTTTGAGTAGTGATCTCTAGGTAGTGTGACTGAATGCGTGTGCATTCCCTTTTTCTTCATACTTTTAATAGAGTATAAATTGTGGATTAATCTCCACTGTGGTTTTTCCCCTAACAGGGTTTCCACGTAAAAATCTTGGTGTTATGGTGTTCTAATTGTTTTTTTCATGTGCTTGCATCTTTACTTTTTTTTAAATGTTGTAGATGGTTTATAATCTAAATTGAAGTTTAAATATTGTTGGATACTGATTCAACCCCCCTCTCAGTGTTCCTTAAGTCCAACAATTGGTTTCAGAGCAAAGTTCCTCTACAGAAGTCTAATAGCTTGAGGTGGAACTTGGATTACAATTGACTCTAGTGGTCTTCAACAACAGCTTATGGTGGCCCTTGATGATCTTGATCAGTCTAAAGTAGAAGTCATGGAATTAAAAGAAAATCTTTAGGATGTTGAAAAATTCATTCAATCATTGAAGGAAAAAATAAATGAGTAAAGAGAAAAGAGGAAGGAACTATGTGATCAACTGAAGTAGAAAGAAAATAAAAGCTTGGAAGATGTCCACCTGAATCAGACCCTAAAAGAAATAACTGAAGAATGTGAAAAACTTGCTAGGAATAATGCTACTCTAAAGCTTGAGATGAAATATGTGGCGATGAAGCTAACTAAGGAGATTGAAGAAATGAATAAGAATGAGGAGAATTTGGTCTAGTCCTTAAAAGAAAAATTTGAGGAATGCAGCAAAGTAAATAGTGGATTCATTTAGCTGGAGATTGAACTGCAACAATCCAGAAATAATGAACAAGAGCTTGAAAGACAAATAGTTATTCTTAGAGATAAAATCACTACTACAAATGAATACAAGGAGAAGTTTAGGATCAGTTCTACTAAGCTTGTTGAGCTAACTAAAGGAAAAAAGGATGTAAATGATAAGCAAGGTCTTAGCTATGAAAAAGGAGAAAGCTCCATATTTGAACACAAGGATTCCAGAAAAAGAAATCAGATGAACGAAGGTAGAAGATATCCAATACGACAACCCAATGATCAGAAGTTTAATGGTTACTGCTTTGCTTGTAATAAATTTGGTCATATGGCTTCTTAGTGTAGAAGTAAAATAAATTCAAGTAGTCCATCATTTCTCAGTTAGTGTTTTAGTTGCAATAAGTTTGGTCATAAGTCAATTGAATGTAGAAGTATGTCTGTCAGTGTAAGGAATGTTAAATGCTATACCTATGGAAGATTTGGGCATGTTTCTAATCAATGTAGATCAAAGGGAAATCAATGGAATGAATGGTCTAGAAAAAGCAATCATGTGTGCTACAACTATAACAAATTTGGTCACATTGCAAGATTCTGTAGAAACAAAAACATTGATAGAAGAGGTCTGGTATATGAAGGAATAATTTCATAGAAAGATGATAAAGAAAAAGGGAAAGTGACTATGGAAGAAATAAGAGATTAGATGAAGAAAACATGGGTGAAGAAGAGTGAATCTGATGAAGGAAATAATCCCACACTGAAAGCAGGCTCTAGTAATTCCTTCAAAAATTGATCTTAGGCCATTGGCTTAGGGGGAGTTTTCAAGAAAAATCATTTGTCCCCTTGTTGGTAGTTGGAATTGGAATGTAGGTAATTGTTAGTAGTTGTACTATTAGTCTACAAATGTACTGTGATCACTTGTGTAGAAATTTATGATCTAGAAGATCCGCAGATGGATTCTTCTCTTGTTGTTTGAGAAAATAGAGTACCCAAAACTCCTAGGGGAAAAAAATTAATGCAGTAAAAAGGTTAGGTGTGTGAGTTATAAAAGGGTATTTGGAACCCTCATTTGTCATCTTGTGTTGAAGAAGAACATAAGGAGAACCTTTGCAGAAATTTTTTGAAGGAGTCAAATCAATTTGGTGGTGAATTCATCAGGTATTTTCAATTGCTTGTAGGATTTCTAATTTCATGCTCGATAGAAAAACTTGTTTGGTATGGAAAGAAAAATGAAGCAAATCAAAGGAATTGTGAATTTGGATGAATATAGCAGTAGAAAGATCAGGGATGTGAGAAATATGTTGTCGTTCGATGAATTGAAGTGGCTTAAAGGTGTGAAACATAGAAGTTTGGACATTTGGAATGAGTTTCCTTATTTTGTTAATGTGGAAGTTGTTAGGTTTATCTTGAACAAATTGAATCAGGACATTCTAACCTTCGACAAACCCTACCTCATTTCAAAGGAAGTGATTAGAAATTTAATTGGATTATGCAATGTTGGGGATATTCTAAAAAAAGTCAATTTAGAACAAGGAAGTTGAAACCCTAACTAGAGTAACAGGAGATCAAAGGGCATTGGTAATTTCGACAATCAAAGATCTAATAACAAGATGCATTGTACATGTAATTTCATACAAAATTTTCTTCAGAAACAAAGAAGGTGCAACCTCGACAGGTGTAGTTTTCATTTCTCATAAAATGATAATGGAGGATCAAGACTTTGACCTGTGCAATTTACTAAAATATCAATTGATGGAAAATGTGCAACTAACAAAGGATACAAACTACCCCTTCAGGTTTGGTACTTTGGTCATATGTATCATGATATATTTTCTAAATTGTTTGCCATAGATCAATAATGTGGTATGGAAGGAGAATGAACCAGTTTGTAAGCAAATTTTTGAACATTCTAATACTCTAAAAAATTGTGAGCAAGAGTATGCAAATTTCTTTAAAGAGTTGCTAGGAAAGTTTGGACAAACTAGCATTTCCATTCTGGTAAAAGCACTTGAAGTTGGATCATCTTCCGGTGAGATGGAGAGGAAGCAAAAAAGAGCACTAGAGTTTGTTGATGACACTCCTCTGACACACAAGTCCCCAAAATTTGAAGGAAAAGGTAAAGAATAGGAAATTGTGGATATACTAGATGAATATTTTGATGAGTACACTCCAAGGGATGAACCATAATTAGTTGAACTAGATGTGATAATAGTAGAAGGAAGCAAAGAAGAAGGTGCTTTATTATAAAAAAAAGATACTGCAGATTGTTTAGGAGAAAGATGGAATGTAGAAGATTGTTGATATTTGGTTAGATAGTCCCTCATATGAGCAGGACCTAATTGAGAGCACTCTAGGCAATTATTTTGAGCACAGTAACATTGAATTGGAAAGTTTGCAGAATGTGTTACCTGAAGATATGATTGAATGTATCAGAGAAGCTATGGTAGCTGAGTCTTAGGATAAGAAAGAGGAAGAAATAATTCTACATTTGAAGGAGCAGTTCAAGCTATCTCTTACCAAGTTAAAAAGGAAAATGAATTTGTTGATGCAATGCATTGACTTAGCAAATAAAATCTACAACTATTGTCTTTGTTGGCCTCATGTAGTTGGGAAATACAAAGATAAGTTGGAGCAGATTGAAAGTGAGCTAAACAAACTTGGTTAGAATTACATGTTTCAGGACCAAAATGGTGTAATCAAGAAAAGGATTCATGAGTTACAATATGAGCATGCAAAAGTTCACTTTTCCATAAACACCCTTGTGGACACTTTTTGGAAAGTAAAGGATTTAACTAAATGCAGATTGGAGCAGCTAATTGAGGTTCTGAGGAAAGCAGAAAAGTTAGAAGAAGCAATTAAAATTCCAAAATCTCTCATCCAAATCATCAACCAAACATAAAAAAACAACAGCCTAATCTTAATTATTGGGATTGCAGTAGAAGCTTGGAAGAAATTTCTGTCAGAAATGAAAGATAAGTATAAAATAATTTTTTGACTATGTAATAGTTGTAATTCTTCAAATTTTGATCAAATTTTTGAATTAGCAAGAAGGGAGACCCAAATATGTTTTTCATTGATTTCAAATGGGGAGAGAGTGTAGTGAAAAATTCCTTGACATTCAAAGGGGGAGTAGTGTTTTGAAATTTTGAGTTTTGGTAGCATATCTCTAGTTTTGACACTTAGTCATTTTTCACTAAGTGTTGCCATCAATGCCAAAGGGGGATATTGTTGGAATATGGCTTATAGTGTTGTCATTGATGGAAAATTTTCTCATATTGGCAGAAAAAGTAGTAAACAGAGTATTACCAGTAGAAAGAATGTAGAATAGGGTATCCGATTAGTATGTTGATCTGTATGCCTCACTGGATCATCTTTTTGAGTTTTGGATCCCTAGGATAGATTTTTGAGCATATATGTTATCCTATTGATAAGTTTTGTAATGTTGTATTAATTGGTGTACAAGTTAGGAGATCCGGCAGGATGATTTTTTGTTTATTTGTTCTCGGTGGCCGACTTGGTGAATGTAGCTTGCCGTAGATGTATAAGGAGTAATTGTTTAATTTTTTCTTATGTTGGAAATTTTGTTTTGGGTCCTTACTATAGTTTGGCTGACTTTGATGGGTGTGCATTAAATATGATTTGTGATTTGAGCCAATTGTTGGAGAATATTTCATATTTTGTTGAAGTTGACTTGGAGGAATTGAAATCTTGGCAATGGATATATAAAAGATCGATAATTAATTTTGATGTATGTGTGTGTGTATAGAGTAGAGAAGATGTGTGTGTGAATATCAAAAGATTAGTTGAGTGAATTTTTCCTATGCAAAAGAGGATTTTGTGAAGTGAATTAAGGAAGAGGAGAGCTAAGTGTAGAGTTTGACAGAAGGTCCAAAATTTGATACACGAGCTTCATCAAAACTAATACTAGGCATTTGTAGATGCTATCTTCTTAGTTCAACTTTTTGTTGTAATCCAAACATTTTGTAAGGTAGTGAGCCTTCCTTATTTTGAGTAGTGAGCTCTAGGTAGTGTGCCTAAATGCACGTGGATTCCCTTTTCTTCATACTTTTAACAAAGTATAAATTTGTGGATTAATCTCCACTATGGTTTTTCCCCTTACAGGGTTTCCATGTAAAAATATTGGTGTTATGGTGTTCTGATTGTTTCTTTCATGTGCTTGCATCTTTACTTCTGTTTAAATGTTTTAGATGGTTTATACTCTAAATTGAAGTTTAAATATTGATGAACACTGATTCACCCCCCCTCTCAATGTTCCTTTAGTGTAACAATAACTATCCCTAAGTATGTAGACCCTAGGAGTTGTGTAGTAGATGTCAAGATAAATGGCACTCTCATAAAGAACACATTGATTTACTTGGGAGTGGCTATTAATGTGATGACTAAGGAAACAATACAACTATTACAGTTAATAGAGCTCAGGCCTACTTCCACTATCTTACAGTTGGTAGATAGGTCAATAGTTAAACCTAAGGGCATCATTGAGGACTTAGTCATAACAATTAATTCATGGGAGTACCCTGCAAATTTCATGGTGTTATAGCCTTGCAAGTTATGCCCTTATCCTAGGAAGACCATGGATAGCAACAATAGATGCATTTATAGGTTGCATGTCAGGGAATATGATTATCTCTAATGGGATTGTAACCAATAAATTGGTCCTTTATCCACCAGCTTAGCCCCTTGTAGATCTAGAACAAACCATTTGGCCTACCCTAGATGAAGAAGATCAATATTCCTTGCAAACCCTTGACTATAGAACACAAACCCTTGTTAAACAACCAAGATGAGGATGATTTAATAAAAAACATCATATAGAATAACTATGGTAGGGACCTGCAACAATAGGACTACTTGACATGTTTGCAAGATCCTCTTTAGAATGTTATCCTGCTAGTTCATCTGAGTCAATCTCCCAACTTTTCCATACTTTTCTACCACAACAATGTATCCCAGACATAGTAGGACTTGACCTCTCATCACTTGAAACAACATCCAATACTTTGAAAATTATGCTAGGTAAAATGTTGAATGTTAACAGTGAATTAACTATTGCACAACAAACTTTCTTGACCATTATGTTGAAGGCACACACAACAACCTTTGCATGGGATTACCATGACATGAAGGGGATTGACCCAAACTTGTGTATGCACATGATATACATCAATGATGGTTTTAAATCCATAAGGTAACCCCAAAGGAGGATGAACCTTGCACATAGAGATATTGTTAAAACAAACTTGCAAAAATTGCTTGTTGCAGGCTTCATCTACCCTATTTTTGATAGTCAATGGTTGTCACCTTTAGTCATTGTACCAAATAAAGGATGAAATTGGAGAGTGTGTATGTGGATTATAGAGAATTGAATGATACCACTAGGAAGGACCACTTTCCGCTACCATTTATTGACCAAGTACTTGATTCACTAGCAGGGGAAAAAGTAACTTCTCCTTTTTAGATGGATTCAATAGCTATAACCAAATTAAGATAGCTCCAAAGGACTAGGATAAGATAACTTTCACATGCCCTTGGGGAACATATGCTTATTTTTTCCCACCATTGGGCTATTTAATGGTCCAACCACTTTCCAAAGGGTAGTGTTGAGTATCTTATCGGATTTTGCACATGATTCCATGGAAGTCTACATGGATGATTTCACAACTTATGGGGATACATATGATGAAGCACTTAGTAACTTGGAGAAGGTCCTAAAAAGGTGTCAAGAAAACAATTTTATCACTTTCATGAAAAATGTTTCATGATGATGACAAAAGGAATTATACGAGGACATTTTGTGTCAAAAGATGGAATTCAAGTGGATCCCAATAAAATTGAAGTAATCTCCACACTCCCTATTCCTCAAAATCAAAAATATGTTAGAAGTTTTCTAAGATATGTTGGGTACAACAAAAGATTCATTCAATACTTTAGAAAAATTTCAGTCCCACTATTTGTTTTACTCACAAAAGATGCAAAATTTGAGTGGGCAACGCTCTTTTGAAGCACTCAAGGCAACATTGACCAAAGCACTTGTCTTGAGAGGGCCAAATTGGGCCTTACCTTTCCAAATCCATATAGATGCTTTTGATTTTTCTATAGGGACAGTGCTTGGATAGAAGGAAGGAAACAAATAGTATGCCTTGTATTACATCAATAAAAATCTACAAGGGGAAAAACTCAATTACACAATAATAGAGAAAGAGATGTTGGTATTTTTTTATGCAATAAATAAGTTCAAACAATATATCATAGGGTATCTTGTGTTCATACACACTGATCACACAAAAATTAGATATTTAATGAATAAACCAATGGTCGGTGATAGGCTTGTCAAATGGTTGTTATTAATCCAAGAATTTGACATCACCATAGTGGATAAGCTAGGTAAAGTAAATGAAATGGAAAATTTTCTTTCTAGGATACCAACTCAATCAATAGAAGATGTTGTTGATGATTCATTACTAGATGAGCATTCATTTTCTCTATCTCTACATACAACCTTGTTTTCTAATATTGCCAACTATCTAGTAGCAGGACAAAAACCACCTCATTCCTCACCTAGAGAAAAGAGACAATTGGTTCACAAAATTTTTCCCTACTCATGGATAGATAATTACTTATTCTACACAAAACTAGATAATATAATGAGAAGATGTATTAGAGAAGTTGAGGTCTATGATATCCTCAAAGCATGTCATGATGAACCCTATGGGGGAAAATTTGCAGAAAAAAGGACATCACTAAAGAATCTTAATACTCGCTATTATTGGCCAACTCTTAATAAGGATGCAATAAAGTACACTAGGAGTTGTGATAGGTGTCAAGGAATGGGAAGGTCAACAAAGATAGATGAAATTCCATTGCAATCATAGTTGGCAATAGCACCATTTGATAAATGAGGGTTAGACTTCATTGGTCCCATCTCACCAACATCAAACAATAAGGAGTACATACTAGTATGCACAAATTATCTTACAAAGTCAGTAGAAGTTAAGGATTTAGAGTTTGTAAGAGATGGGAATGTATCAAAATTTATATATGAAGACATATTCACAAGGTATGGAGACCCAAGGGAAATTTTCATAGACCAAGGTCCCCAGTTTACATCAAAGATGATCACCAAATTGCTTAAAGATTATGAGATCAAAAACAAAAGGTCTCCATCCTACCACTCTCAAGCCAATGGGCAGGTAAAAGTGACAAATAGAGAAATTGAGAACATCTAGACCAAGATAGTACAAATTCATAGGAAGGATTGGGTAGCCAGACTTCCAAAAGCAATTTGGGCCTATATAATAACTTGGAAAACTACTATAGGGTTTACACCATATGAGTCAAGGTGTATGTCAAGAAATAATTTCTTTCTATAAAATTTGAGTACAATACATTAAGGACATTAGTAACACTAGGCATAGACTTGATATCAACATAGAAGGAGAGATTTCATAATTTGAATGCACTTGATGAAATCAAAATGGAAGCTATTCACCACACTGAAATTGTTCAAAATCAAAGAACTAAATGGCATGATAAATTTATCAAAACAAAAGAATTCAATGTGGGAGATTGGGATTTTCTTTATGACTCCAGATATAAAGACTACAAGGGAAAGTTATAAACAATGTGGCTTGGCCCATATGAGATACAACGGGTATTCCTAAATGGGGCAGTACAATTGCAGACAATTGATGTAGTCAAATTCTCACTACTGGTTAATGGAAATAGGCTTAATCTTTACAAGAAGCTAATACAAAAAGAAGAATTCCTTCTTTCATTAATTCATAAATATGGACCTCAAAATGACAATGAATCTAACATGGAGAAAGGACCTAATCACAAAGTTTCAACATTAGACAGTACAAGTTCCACAACTAAATTAGTTGGTGAGCTACATAGCTCACCCACTGATATTTCACAAGAATAATCTCACACAAAAACATCACATGCACACACTGCACATGTGACAACAATAAACCCATTCATTTTTTTTTCTAACAACCAAAGCAATGGGGACCTATAGCTTCATGCCTAAAAGTGACAAACTTCAAAAAGGGACATGTTATTGAAGGAACCCGTAGCAATTACCTTCAATCATTTCAAAATTCCCCACTGAATTAATTGCATCTCTATACTTTCCACTACCATTTTTTGCACATGCAGCTTATCCATCACCTCACACCTAGCATTCATAATACCTTTCTTTATTTACATGAAATATACACCTCATTTCATATCACCTCACCCATACATCCCACAACCTTTCTCAACCATAGCCTAGATGTTCACACCGCTTGAAGAAGAAAGGTGTTATGAGAGGGTCAATGAAGAAACAAGAAAAGGAAGATGTGGCAATGGAAAAAAAATTAGAATTAAAGGGGGGTACCCCTGGAAATGTACATACACCAATTAAACAAGCATGGTATTTCACAAGAACCTCTGAACCTGATTTTGAGGATGCATTTATTACAAGAAAAATGAGGAAAAGATCCCCACAAAGTCTTGATAGTGAGGGTTCTGAACATACCATGGGAGATGATGATCAATTCTTAAGAAAGGATGAGGAATTATATATAGAGGAAAGGAATGTTAGGAAAGAATTGCAAGAAGCACTTGAGAGGATAAAATAGCTAAAAGAATTGGTAATGAAATATCAGCAAAAGGACAATGAAAGGGACATAAAAATCAAGGAATTAGAGGAGAAAATACATACATTTGGGCATGGGTCTAAATTAGACATCCTTGCATAGCTTGCCATTGTTAAGGTAGGTAATTAGGAAATTATACCTAAAGGAAGACCTTATCAAGTTAGAACTCCAATTGGTCCCACTGTAATGTCCTTAGGGTATGAGTTGTGGATTCTCTCAGAAAAGGAAAGATTAGGAGAAGGAAAAATAAGACATGATAGTTGACCATACTAGAGCCCTTGAAAAAAAGGAAACAAAAGTAAAAATATTGATAGTAAGGAATAAGGAAATAGTAGATAAAGTGGCACATATACTAAAATGAAGACCTCATACTAGGGTGTATGTGTTATTTTTACAAGAAAAGTACTTATATTTCTAGTTTAGTCAATTAATTAGTCATTTACCAATTGGTATGAACAAAAAAAAATGAGTTTTTAAATTCTTTTGTTGATTCTACACCAAGTATGCAAGATCAACTCTGTGATTTTTACTTTCATAATCTTGCTTTGTTAGATGTGATAGAATGGAACCCATTAATGTTTGTAGGAAATTTACAAGTTAGAGAATTGGCCTCTTATTTCATAAATAAGAAAAAAAGGGGTGAGATAATACAAGACTATGTTGAAAGAGAAAATTTTGTTGCTCTGGATATTTGAAAGGAGTCAAAAGATCCTAGTGCAATTGTAGAAGAATGGAAAAATATCCTAAATTATTAGGGTATAGGCAAAAAAATCATGAACATTAGAGAACATGACTATGCCAAGATGTAAAAAATAGCTACAAGACTCATTCACCATGCGTTCAAGTTTGTACAAGAAAGATGGAAAAAGTTAACTCCTAAATTATAGAAGAAGGAACCACACTCCTTATACAACTTTGTAGCCATGCTTGAAAGATATCACAAATAGATAGAAATTTCCAGAGACAAGGGACTCACATGGATGCCTCTAACCTTTCATCCACCCATGCTCCTTTATCTAGTGCCATATTGGACAAGGGAGAAGAATTCAAAATGAGAAGAGGTTGGGCATTTCAAATGGGAAAGGATTTCATGTTATGGGGGCTACTACTTGAAACAGATAAAAGGAGTGGAGATAGTTACATATTTCAGGGAGATGAATTTACAATACAACCTTTTCTCTTGAAAGATTGCTTGAGGACAAGCAATTTCTCTAGTTGTGGGGAATGACGAGCCCTATTAATAGCTAGTTTTATTTTTCTTATTTCATAACTTTCAAACATTTTAAGCTAATTATTTCATATACATTCCTCAACTTATATACCCTTTTATATCCTTCATGCAACTTAAACCATATTTTTATGGATGAAAATATGATTATGATATGTTGATAATTGCATGGTTAAATATATGAATGTGTATGGAATGCAATATGAATCTATGTTTGATTTATGGTTATTAGTAGTGTGTATATGTTAGATGAACTAACTCTTTGCATCCCAAAAGTTAGAGTGAGAATATTGTAACCCACAACAACTGGGAAGTTCAGCCCACATGTCACGACTCCTCTTCCCCAACTTTTACTGCAAACTTTAATATACTTTAATATTTAAAATGCATCAATGCATGTTAAGAATGTGATACTCATGGAAAAATTGAAACTTGTACTTCCCCATGTCCTAAGTCTTTTCCAATCAGATTGTGAGTTAGTAAACATTAAATTTAAACCTAAGATCAAGAATTGAAGTCAAATAAATTCACCATCAAATTGAAGGTGACATTCATAAAATGTGCTTACCTGCCAACCAAGATCAAAAATCTATAGTCCAACACCGACTTCTCACCCCACCCATATTATTCACATGGGTTACATTTCAACTTCCCTCAATAAATTGCAGAGCTAATTCGTAAACTATAGTTCAAAAAAATTTAATGCATTTCTATCTATAAATTCAACATATGGGCCTGCATTTTGGGCATCACTGCAATTACCATGTTTTGTGGAGTGTAAATTTTCAAATTCATGCAGGAGGTAGACATGGGTATATAGGCACTTCCTTACCTCAAACCCCCAACTAGGAATTAGTGCAATAGGTAGGATTCAAGCACTCTATCTCAAATGATTTTTGTATGAGGTGTCGATGACATCTACTTTTCATTTTATAAGCATTCTATTAAGTTTAGCTGTGCATTCATTTCAGATGTAAGTCTTAAACCAAAAATAAACTCTGTATAAATTATTTTCCACAACTTGCAAGAATAAATCAGTCAATAGATAAAGAATAGGTGGTTATTAAATGTTGGCCTGCATGCTAATACTGATGTTATTTTTTGGTTTGTTGGTGGTGTTGTTTCCCACCTCTCTTTTCTTCATTTTATTCTATTGTTGTAACCATGGGATCAAGGCCCTTCCCTACTTATCTAATCAAAAACAAAAAGTATCAAATATGAAAGAAAATTAAGTTAAGTGAAAAGGAAATGAAAGATGAAAAAGAAAGAAAGAGGACACTCACAAGAGGTCCAAAAATGAATCCTCCAAAAAAGTTACAACTTTAATACCTGTTATCTTATTTTTAGCTTTCAGCTAAAAGCTAAAAATCAGGTAATCATAGTGTTGTTCTTTTCATGTTGTTTAAACATTTAAAGATAAACCATAAAACTGCTAGTTTCAACATGCACGAAGGAGTGATTGTCAAAGTAAATCAGATTACATTTTTTTCCATTCCAATGGTGCATTACAACAAACGAGAAAGAGAATCATGTATTCAAATGTAATTTCTTTTTTTGATAATCATTAAGGTACATGTCCTTCACAAGCCAAATGCATAGCTTTCTTCTTCAAATGAAACTATGAAACAACTTATACACGAATAAGTAAAGGAAAGAGAGAATGTGCATGTAAGAATGGAACCAGTCATTGCCTATGAATGACTGGTTACAAGTTGCCCAGTTGCTGTTGTGAACTGCTTATGCCCCTCCCAGCTCCGTTGCGCTCCTCACCTTGCATCTGAAGAAAACATGGTGTTAGAGCAAGGCTCTAAGCAATGAATGATTCAATCCTTGCATACACACCTACCTATGCATGTATAAGCTGATCCACAAATGCATTAAACAAAAGAACATTTAACGTATGCATTTATTTTCTAACTATTTGCTTCATGTGCAGATTTAGGACAAGCTTGTTTATTGTTTCATTATCATACCAAATGTAGCATGTGGGGTAAATGTGGCTCCCACAAGGGTAGAGCTCAGCGTTCTTTGAAAGAAAAGGAAATTGAGCAACTTGATCAAAGATTTATCTCTTATCAATGCATTAAATCAATATGGAATCACACCAGTTGATCAACTTTCATTATCAGATTCAAAAGATGCATCAAGTTCAATTATGCATCTATTTAATAATGAGGAAGCATCTCAGATTGTTGTCAAGTCCCTCTCACCACAACCCTATTGGGCAGTCACTCATCACACAAGAAAGTGAGCTGTTAGGTCACCCACACATGTGACAGGTGTCAAACAAAGTTAGAATGAGGAGACTATGAATGTTTGTCACATATAACTATAGCAGGAGTAATGGTTGACTCATGGTCATGGTACAAGTGTAAGGACAACACCCTTACAGGAGCTTACAAGGTTGAAATGCATGAAAGGTATTCAGAACAAAGCATAATTATCTTCATGGCAAATAAACATGGCCATCTAATTCATTTCCCCATGAGTTTGATGAATATGATGTCCTTGAGATTGAGTGCATGACAAGATTGAATGCATTCTAAACATGAAAGATAAGGACAACAACTAAAGACAAAATTTGAATTTGTACAAGGCTGAGTTCAAGGCCTTCTCAACCAAACATTAGACAACAGGTTTTCCAGCTAGCAATTAATGTGTGAGTGATGAAGAAAGGAAAAATTCAAAGACATTCAAGAAGCATCAACTCTAGTTGACACAGACATGTGCATATCATAAAAATATCATTACAAGAAGTCATGATAGCAATAGAGCCCTCATATGATGTGATCAAGAGACAATTGCTATGCCATAACACAAAGGTCTGTTGTCCTCTAAGCATATTACCAAGAAAGGAATAGGCATGACCATCAGAGGATATGAAACACAATCCATTCACCACAAGTTTTGAGCATAAGTGAGGATCATTTCCAAATTCAATCAAACAGTAGCAACCATCACCTGAAATGGGGCAGTCATGTGCATTGACAGACAAGATGTGCTTTATGGAAGGCATGGGGCAGGGCATTTCATTGTCAAGTCACAGGAACAGGGGATTGACATCTCTTAGTGATAATTCCAAGAATAAGTCTGCTCACTATCATAATAACTATACACAGGCATCAACAGTCATCAAATGAATGGGGGGCAATACATAGAAAATCAAAAGAAATGACAGTCACCATTCAAGTAGTCTACCAAGATCATGATTCTATTTGACAAGGGCAAGGATTAGTCATGATTTATGAAGGATACCATACATGTAAGTAAGGATGTAATGGAGCAGCATGGGCTAAATTGCTGTAAGGAGTCACATGATAGAAATAAAAGGAAAATTAAGTGCATTCAATCTAGTTTGTACTTGCTAAGCATAGTAGGTGTCTTTACATTAAAAGCAGTGACTTCAACACATTACAAAAATCATTGAGTGCCCAAACTACAATGAAGTATAATCATAAGCAACAAGATGTGCTCTTGCATTATTGACATGTCAATCAGTTGAAAGCATAGTCACCACAACAACCCCTACAGTTACATGATAGTTGTAAACAATAAGAAAGAAACCATTTATGAAGACAACTTTGTGGTGGGTAGTCTTGTGTAAACAATAGCAACTCAAAGGTACAATCCATGATTTATCACTAGAACAGTCTGTTAGATGCAATCTCATGGTAGGGATAGATCCTTCATGATCATGTCTTAGTAGCCTGAGTAGTGGAGTGGTCATAAGGTATTTGTGGTGTGGGTGAGGCTATGTCATTTTCACTCATGGTAGAGTTGATAAGGATAAGAAAAATGCTTGAGGAACAGTGCATCAGGAGGTAGTGATACAAAGGACAATAGTGATCTTATGAAAAAATATCAAAAGCCAGTGATGCAGTCCTGTATAGGCCTAAAGTGATCAGCCCTTGGAAAAATAAAAGGCAATGTCACCATCATATGACATGATGGAATGTTAATTTATGAGTTTTGAGGCACAAAACACAATCCAATCAAAGTGTGAATTAGCATTCTAGGATAGTCTAATCAAATTAATTGAAGTCATGATAGTTTGGAGTTGCCTTTGTATGACTGTCTAGACTAATGAACATGAGAAAGGGAGACAACTTCAGCATTACAGCAGTCCCGACATCGAAGTCTAATAGAAAGATCATGAACCTGTGACAAGGATGAGATCATCCAGTGAAGGAAATATGGTTTTATTGTAAGGGATTTGAAGGAGCAGATCATAAATCACATTCACAGGGACCATCGAATTCATGTTTTCAAGGAGGATTCAAAGGGGACTATTCATTAGTTTCATAAAGGTTGAATGGGTGCATTGACAAGTCAATTGAAGAGACAATATCCAAGCCTTGGTCCATGGTGGTGGAGAATACAAGAACAACATTGTGAGTTCAAATAGCATCTACATATTCTTGCCCCAGGATCTAAGTGTCTGATTTTGGTCTCCCCTTTGAGTCAAAGGTCCATTTCTCAGTGGAAGGGTCTTTTGTTACTATTTCCTTTTCATCTTTTGAGGACTGTAGTAGCATATAGGTGGTCTTCCCCTTAGATCACAGAGGCATGGGAAGCACAGTGATAGGAGGATTCAATCAAAGTATAATACAGTCAACATTGTATCCTAGATAAGTTGCATGAGATATGTAAGCCCAAGAACAATGACCTTGGAGTTTATTGGACAGTCAATTCAATAGAATGGTGAAGCCCTTTCAAGGCTTTGAACCGCACAGGGAGGTGAAAAAACATACAAGTATTTGAAGTAGAGTGAGAACATGGAAGCATTGGTAATGCTTTTACTCCACTTACAGAAACAAATGAACAACTCTTCAGCATAATCTTGAACTTAAGAGAGGCCAAATGCATATCAACAAACTGAGAAGGTAAATGCAGAAGTTATAAATGAGAACATTCTATAGTAGTGAGGAATTTGGCTGCTCATTCAAGTGTTTTGTAGCCTTTTTAAAATCATGTTCAAGAACCAAACACAGAGTATGGAGGAGGTTATGCAAAGTTTCCAAATCATTGGATACAGTCTCAAGGAAAGTCAAAGAATTTGCATGAGAGGTAATTATCTCAGTTTATTCCAGAAAAAATAAAGATCATTCAAGTGATAGTGTATCTATAGACTAAATGAAGCTGAAACCTCAAATTAGTGCATTTTTATTGAGGCCAAGAAAATGAAGATACCATGTACCCAGATGTCTAAACAACAGAAAGGTGAAAGTTTTTCTAAGCCATCTACATTTTGTAACAAATCTGAACCTTTCAAAAGAAAGTATGCAAAACCCACCTGGGGTTTCAAGTCTAGAGCAACATGGCTTTTTTTTTACAAAAAGTGAAGGAATTTACAAGATTTTATGCATTTCAAGCAACAAACCATAAGATTTCAAAGAAATCATGCAACCCACTTGGGTTTTCTACTAACAGTTGCATTTTCAACAAATATGAATGCCACAAGAAGCCCCAGCAAGGGTCCTTCTCAACATGTAGAAAAAGACAGAAAAACAACAAAATGAAAGAAAACCCATTTAAAAAATTAGAGGCCGAGCCACAGCCGTTTCTTTCTTTTTCTAAATTCTAGGAACCCATCTAGGTTGTTGATGTTTGTGAAATTTAAGAAGGAAACCAAAAGAATACATGAAGGTAAAGAGATAAGTGAGCACAAACACATTTTCATGTTCATGGCCGTGGCCAATGCTTGCTTCTTTTATAAGAACAATAGAAAAGAAACAAAATGGGTGTCCTCATTGACAAACACTGAAAAGAAGCAAACATTTTATGCTCTATTCTCAAAAGAAGAGGCAAGAATCTAGGTATTTTGAACTAAATCTACAAAAGGTGGAGTCTGTCGAATTTTACTTGAGGCTTGCTCTTATAATCTTCACATTTTACAAGATTTTGTCCAACAGTGAGCTTCACACAAGCTTTTTCTTCTTTTCATGGTGGCTGTCAATGGGAAAGAAACAGAGAAAGAACAAATGAAGTTCATTAAATTATGTTCATGGCCATGGCCTGTGAGTTAGGAATCATCCTCTATGTCAAAGAAATGCAAGCTTTTGTCAAACAAAAGTGATTACCTGAATTCCCCATGGTGTTTTTATGCAAGAAATGTCAAAAGCCGACCAAAAAACCAGTGAAGATATCATTTTCCCCGTGTTCTCCAAACCCTCATGGCGGTAGAGACATTTTCCAAATTTTTCCAAGTGACAAAATGATGGATTTTTTCCTCATTCTTCTAGTATTATGATTAGGGTTTGACCCTTGTCTTTGCATTTCGATGGGGTGTTTTATCTTTTCTTTTAAAATCAACACATGATTAATGTGATGGGGCTGAACTTTGTATTCCCCTTTAGGCTTTTCATGCCTTATAAACCTTCACACTTAAAAAGCTTTGTTAGAAACCTCACTATGTCATGTGTTATTTCTTAGGCATTATATTCCTTAGGAATTTCTTTCCTCATTTTATTTATGCTGGAGTGTGAAGTGATGGAGTGTGCCATGAAACCCTTAGGTGATGCTTTGTTTTGCAAATCATGTGACTTAGAATATTCTTTCCAAGAGCCTTGGAGGTTGATCTTGTTGGCCAAGTAATATTGATACTTATGCCTTTGCAAACAATGTGACTATGACATGTGTGGGAAGAATGTAGAATATGAGTGGTAAGTTGATAGTCAAAGTGCCTTTGAGCCTTTGAGATTTTTGTCATAACATTTGATGTTACATTTTATTCTATGACTGGAGATATCATTTAGGTGACTTTAAAATCACTTTTATTGTGCCTTTTAATGCTAATGTAACACAGAGAATGGTGGGCCCCTTTTGATTTGAGCCTAATTGTAAAGTGATTTGCTAATTGATGTTTTATAAATCACTTAGCAAAATCACTATATTTAATGCTTTAAAAGCAATGTGTTTTCAGAAACACACATGTTGCATGATAAGGAATACGGTCAAGTGTTGAAATAGGACCAATGATGACTTGCAAAGGTGTGGGGAGTGTGAGATGTTGTCTAGACTATTTTGGTGAAGAATGAGGCCAGCTGGAGGTTTATTTGTCACACTTTTGGGATGGCTATTGACTTAGCTTGGTTTTTCTTCATGTGGAGAGCATTTTAGAGACTTCTAGAAGGTTCTTTTGGAGCCATTTCTATTTTATCCGAGGATAATCTTCTAGAAGCACATGTGTGGGAGGTTTTGGTGTTTTTTTGGTTAAGTATGTTCATTTGGAACTTTTTAGGGAGTTCTTTCTTTTTCAGCAGGAGGATAGCTACTATCTTGGAGTTATTTTTTGGATGAAGATGCATTGTAACTCAGACAGACTTAATATACAGTAAGCACTTTGAATTGATATAGTAGAGCACTTTTACCTTCTCATTTTTTGTTTCTCATGTATGTTGTTAATGATTGATCAGCTTGTTTTGTGAAATCTATTTTTCCTTGCAAGCTTGTCTCATGTTATGCATCTATTTAGCAGAAGGTGTATGTTTGTAGGTTGTAAGTTGTGTTGTTAATGGCACTGATTAATTGTGAAATCTCTATTTTCCTTTTAATAGCATTATTTATAGACCTTCTTATGAAATATTTATGTAAACTGCATTATTAAGTGAGTTGTGTAAGTCCAACTTCGTGATATTAATTCAAAACATGATGAGTTGTTAATAGGTCTAGATTTTTTGGTGTATCACTTTAGTTTTCCTTTCAGCATTAGGTTTATTTTATGCAACCCTTACCCTTACCTCATAAATTCAGTAGTTAAGTGATATCAAACGGGGAATCCGGCCTACAATCCGAAGGTCTGCTTTCAAATAGGTTACCCACAACCTGAAAGCATTCCAATGTTGGGCCAAATCTGCTAAGTGTAATTAGAAAAGCTTAGCAAACAGGGTGCAGATTTGGGCCTCCAACAATACCTACACACATAAGAATGATAAAATTGTTGGGGTTGTTTACGAGCTTGCTTCATTCAAACCCATGTTTTGGTGTTTCCACCTCCACAGAAAACCAGATAGATAGATAGATAAATAGATGAGAGAAAAATGCATAGACAAGAGATGTGATAAATCCAAAGATGCTCAAAGATATAAGACAAATAGATATAGCTACAAGGTTTCAGGAAGCCAAAGAGAGAAAGAAAGAGAGATCTATGAGAGCCAAGAGAGTTGTAGAGAACATTGTGAGAACTTTGAAACTGTTGTAGCAAGTTGTAGAAAGTTTTGCAAGCTTGAGAGAAACACTTCTCAAGAGATAAAGAGTAAGAGATATCAAGAGAGTTCAAGAGAGAGCAGTATAAGTGTAAAGATAGATTTAAAAGAGAGAAGAGGAGGGAAGAGGAGATTCTCAATCCATTACAAGTCATCCCGAGCCATTTCCATCAAACAAGGTAGGTGACAAGTGAAAAGATGCTCAGACATGATCATTTGAACATTAAAATGTTGCAAAACATTATCAAAATGTACAAATATCTGTGCAACACACTAGTGTCCAAACAAATTACACTAAAAATTGGTGGGAAATGAGGAAAAAATAAGTTTAATACAAAACTAGTGCAATAAAGTGGATGTTGAAAAGGGTCTTGAGCATCTTGAGAGGGAAAAATGTTGATACAAGGGCTAAGATGAGCCTACAAAAATACTAAGGGATTGGACACTAAAGTGGATACAAAAGTGTAGGTGAAATTGCAAGGGTATGCAATTTTTGACACTATTTTACCCCCACTTTAGTGGGCTTATGAATCTACATGAATATGCACACTAAAGTAAAGCTACTAAACATAAATAACATCATGATGCCAAAAGGATATTGTAGAGGAAATAGATATCTCTTTGAACCAAAGAAGCATGCCCCCAAGGTGAAGACCTACAAAAAAAACGTATTAGACAATCAATACTTGCACAAGGCAATAAGGTTAGAAAATAAAAAGCTACTAAATCATAGGGTTAAAACATATAGGGTTAGAATTTTCAAGAGAGAAAGAAGAGAGAGATAAAGAGAGTTCAAGAGAAAGCAATAGAAGTGAAAGGATATATTTAAAGGAGAGAAGATGAGGGAAAAGGAGATTCCTGAGCCATTACAAGTCATCTTGAGTCGTTTCCATTGACCAAGGTAGGTTACAAGTGGCAAGACACTAATATATGATCATTTGAATGTTAAAGTGTTGTAGGACATTATCACGATGTGTAGACATTCACACAGCTCGTAGTGTCTAGACAAATTATGCTAAAAAATGGTGGGAAATGAGGAAAACACAAGGTTAACATAAAACTGGTGTAATAAAGTGGCTACTAAAAAGGGGTCTTGAGCATCCTGAGAGGGAAAAGGTTGATGCAAGGGCTAAGATGAGCCTACACAAATACTAAGGGAGTGGACACTAAAGTGGATACATTAAGAGTGTAGGTGAAATTGCAAGGGTATGCAATTTTTGACACTACAACTCCAGTGGTTGATTTTCCCCAAAACTTATCAAGCACATTTTTCCAAGTCTCCCTAGGCACCAGACCGGCTAAAAGGTGAATACCCAAATACACTAGGGGGAGGGAACCAATTTAAAACCTAAGAATCTAAGAAATTATAGAATGAATAAGAGGAGAGGTGTTGAAAAAATATAGAGGATATGGCTTCATTTATCCTCTACCCTGATGCAACCAGATAAATATCCAACACATGTCTAAAGTTTCTTGCTTCAATGATCTTGGAAACCCTTAACAAATTTGTGTCATCCATAAATTGCAAATGAGAGTGAGAAGGAAATCCTACCACCCATCTCCATCCTTGTATAAGGCCAATCCATACTTGTTATTTTAATCTACCTAGACCTTTATCCATTATAATAAATATGTAAGGTGATAGGGGATCCCCTTGTTAAAGGCCTTGAGAGGCCCCAAACAGGGTAGAGAGTTCACTATTAATAAGATTTGAATAAGAAGCAGATGTAACAAAACTCATCACCCAAATGACCCAATCATTTCCAAACCCAAATGCAATGAACCCATTTTACAAAAATGACCATCTTACCCAATCATATACTTTAACCATATCCAAATTCATAAAAATAGCCTTCTCCTTGGAGTTTTCCATTGAATTAATAGCCTTAATAGTAATTACTACCCCATCCATAATTTTCCTGCTAGTCACAAAACCAACCTACTCTTCTGAAATAACTCTATTAAGCCATGTCTTAAATCTCTCCTCTATTAACTTAGAAATGATCTTATAAACCACATTGTAGAGAGTAATAGGCCTAAAAAAATTTAGAGAATCAACTCCCTCTCTCCTAGGAATAAGCATAAGAAAATTAGTATTCATAGCTCTCAACATTTGCTTGTTCCTTTGAGATTCTTGCACTACCCCTATTAAGTTATATATGATAATCTCTCAGAATTATTGAAAAAAATCTATAGGAAAACCATCAGGCCTCCAAGCCTTCCCTTTCTTCATTTGAAATACAATCATTTCTAGCTCATCAAGAGATATAGGGTTGCAGAGCATCTCATTAGAAACCACTGAGGGAATACAATTCAAAATAAGATTCTTCTCTTCAACCCCATGAGAAGACTCCTCCTTGAATAGCAAAGAGTAATAATAGGTAGCCTCATTTAAGATATCTTGAAAGGAAGAAACTTGGATCCCCTAGGATGACACAATGGAAGATATCAAGTTCTCATGCCTTTTATCTTTGATAGAGTTAAAGAAAAAGGTGGTGTTTCTATCTCCCTCTTGAAGCCAATCTACCTTAGATGTTTGTTTCTAATAAATATCCTCTTACAACTCCCATCTTGTTAACTCCTTCAAAGTATCACCTTCTTCTTAGAGGGATCCCTCTGTAATCCCATGATCCCAGATTTCTCTAGTGATGACATTGTTATCAAACATATTGCACCCAAAATGCTTGAATGATTAAATTCAACAATTTGTTGAAACATTGGATTACTTTCAGGTTGTGGGTACAAGTAAACCTTCAGGTTCTAGGCTAGCTTCCTATTAAATATTCAGGTTAATTACTGGGTAACTTGTAATGGAAAAGGGTAAAAAGGCTTGAAATAAATGCATTGAAAACTGTAAATTGTGGGTGATGCACCTAAATGATGGTAAACTTGCAGAATGATTCACAACTTATACCTTTAGGAAAATTTGTTAACACAGTCCAATTTGAGCACTTTGAACACATGAATAATTCATTAGAAGGTTGTATGTATTCTTTTCGTATTAAGTAAAATTGAGTTTTCACAAATTAGAGGAAAAGAAAACAACTTTTGAGCACAATTAACAACCTGTGATGAACTGCAATTATATATATATGCATGCATAAACAAGACATAAATTTGAAGGTTTCAAAAATGAAACTCATCAAAATTGCATCAAATTATTTAAACAATACAAAACACCTAAAATTGGAAAGGTGAACTCTATTTCAATTAATATCATGAAGGAAAAACTCTACATAAATGATAACTTATGTAACCTGTAAAGCTGTAAAATTGTATTAATGTAAAAGTTGAGTTACAAGATAGTCTTATTTGCATAACGCAAAGATAGAAAACTAGAACTAGTGAAAAATGACTAAATCATATCACTTTATACAAAAAGTCTCTCCAAGGCATGAAGATGAAACTGAAAGTCAATTTTAGTGTGCAAATGATAACTCCAAAGTGAAATCCAAGCATAAATAAATATCTCCAAAAGAAGAGCTCAAACTTATGCAAAAATAAGTGAACTCAGGCTCAAAGTCAAGGTCAACTCATGACTGACCCATAGAGTACTCAAACTAAATTGAAAATCCCACAAAAAGTGCGCCCAAGCATGCAAAAATCATCTCATTTGTTTCAATCCACCCCTGATAACTGGTACTCCATCTTTGTATTGTGCATGACAAATCTTCAGTTAATAATCCTTGATTTTCCAATTCCATCTACATCCTTTGCATGATTTCCTTAAAGAGGATTAAGTGATTAAATATTAAAAAATAACCAATGCATGATTATTTTAATATTTAAATGTGAAAATTTCGTTATTTTTTCATTTTAAATATTAATGTAATCATACATTAATATTTAATCACGTTGATTTCAACATCTAATCAAAACTTCAATAAATTGAAGTTTGATCATGCATTTCACATCTCCTTGCAGCAATAGGTCTTTTGAATTAGGAAGTCATAGACCACAGGGAATGAATAAACCTAATGATTATTTAAAATCATTTGCAAAAATCATCCCATGTCAACTTAGGGTAGGCAAAAACCACCGAACCCTAAAAAATCATTATCATTTTGCTTATGCATTCTAGGAGCGCCACCACTGGAGGAGATAGGGTTTCAACTCGAGCCATCAATTTCTCTATGAACTTTCAAGCTTGAACTTCATCTTTCTTTGCTGCTTCTGATGGCATATTTTCTCGGGAAACTTGTGTGGTGAGCTTTTTCCTTTACAAGATGCAAAACTTCTGAAATTTCTTCATTCTAAATACATTTGTAAGGCTTTTAAGTCGTGGCCTTGACTATTTTTAATGTATTTTGATCCTTGCATTCGGTCAATGCTTTATTTCTATGCTTGAGGTCACCGTTTGAAGGTTTCTACTGGATTGGAGCTCGAATCCGCTTGTCTTCTAGGAGCTTCTTTTTATCTGAAGATATTTGCAGGCCCTCTAGCTGCAACCATACATTTATTTTGATGTATTTCCATCCTTTTCTTTTTCCTCTATTATGGTTTCTTGATTTTGAGGTCACCATGAGAAAAATTAAATCACTTTGAACTTTTCTATTCCTTGTTGCTTCTATCAAAATTCTTGAAGATTTGTTCAGGAAAAAAAGTAAGGTAAGTAATCCTCAATTAGAAATTTGGTTATTGATCTCCAATTTGAAAGTATTCTCAAGTTTTATGGCGCAGCCCTACATTATTTCTAATTCACTTCTTTGTATCTTCATTTTGTATCGATGTGTCATCACTCTAAGGTTGAAATTGAAGACATTATGAAGCTTATATGAGTATTTGAGAAGCGTGTTTTCTGTTTCTATTGCTTTCCAAAAAACCATGGGTATTCTCTTTTCTTTCTCATCCATTTACAAAGATAATAAAAATGAATCTATTCTTTGTATTTTGGCATATCATTTTCACCATTTTGATGGTCTTCTGTACTCTTACCAACTGTGGCCTTCATAGCATTCTGGGTACCTTTTTTTTTACTTCCCTCCTTTTCATCATTGGGACACTTAAATTTGTTGTAGCAATGTTTGATAGCCTTTCATCCTGTTGACAACCAATGTACTCACAAGAAATTTCATTGGAATCCTATGTGTGCTTTCATTTTTATTTTTTACGTTAGCATCAAACTGCGCATGTATTGGCAAACCGTATACGATTAGCAGAGAATAAAACTTGGCCATTCAACAACTTAAACAACTCTGCCAGACTAGTTGGAAAATTTTCTAAATATGTTCCATCAGCAGTTCATTTAGCAGTTGGAACCAGCATCAAGGGATCATTCAAAGCACAACAATTTTGACTTTTGCAGTGGTACCGATATTTCTTAAGAGAACTGTTCCTTGATTGTTCCTAAATAGCTGCATGTTATAGTTGATATTTGTCTTTACCAAGGAAAATTGATTGATTTCATTTGATTATTGGTTGTCCTCCTGTACATAACATGATGTGGCTGTTGTTTTTCAAAACCACTTTCTCTTCCTATTCTTTATATGTGACAAAAAAAGAACTCTCTTTCTATTATGAATGGCTCATTATAACTTCAAAACGATGGCTCATGTTATTATGTGGGAAATTGAATGTAATGATAAACAATGGTGATATCATATACCTCTGATATTTTGATGATGCTTTTCCTGATTCCTTCATGTAACAATGCTCTTATTACAGTCTTGTAGACCTGAAAATTGAATCTATTCTTTGTATTATGGCATATCATTTTCACCATTTTGAGGGTCTTATGTACTCTTACCAGCCGTGGCCTTCATAGCATTCTGGGTACCTTTTTTTTTTTACTTCCCTCCTTTTCATCATTGGGACACTTAAATTTGTTGTAGCAATGTTTGACAACATTTCGTCCTATTGACAACCATTGTACTCACAAGAAATTTCATTGGAATCCTATGTGTGAAAACATTTTTTTTCTTTACGTTAGCATCAAACTGCGCATGTATTGGAAAACTGTATACCATTAGAAGAGAATCAAACTTGGCCATTCAACAACTTAAACAGCTCTACCAAACTAGTTGGAAAATTTTCTAAATATGTTCCATCAACAGTTCATTTAGCAGTTGGAACCAGCATCAAGGGATCATTCAAAGCACAACAATTTTGACTTTTGCAGTGGTACCGATATTTCTTAAAAAAACTTGTCCTTGATTTGTTCCTAAATAGCTGCATGCTATAGTTGATATTTTTCTTTACCATGGAAACTTGATTGATTTCATTTGATTATTGACTGTCCTCATGTACATAACATGATGTGGCTGTCATTTTTCAAAACCATTTGCTCTTCCTATTCTTTATATGTGACAAAAAAAAAAACCCTCTTTCTATTATGAATGGCTCATTATAACTTCAGAATGATGGCTCATGTTATTATGTGGGAAATTGAATGTAATGATAAACAATGGTGATAGCATATACCTCTGATCTCTGGATGATGCTTTTCTTGATTCCTTCATGTAACAATGCTCTTATTATAGTCTTGTAGACCTGTAGCTTATTGTGTTATAAACACTTTCTTTGATCTACTTCCCTCTAATTATGCATTCATGCTATCATGATGATCACCCTTGAACCTTTGCATTCTTATGCCTATAACCATCATTTATGACCATGTTTTACTACTGATGGCAGATTGATTTTAGAAACACCTTAATCTGCATCATCTGTTTACATTGAGTCTACACTTGATCATGATTACTATTCCATCATTGATGATAGCTTTTGCAATGAATGATTGGTAACTGCTCTTGATATAATTTTAAATGATGAACAAGAGATGAATTGCTCAATTTTTTTTCATCAAATTGAAATAAAGTTTTTTGATCAACTATTTATTCATGGAGAATGATAATTACTTTATTTCATACTGTTGTCCCATGTCACTATTTATGAGTTGGGCTCAACCCTTGTGAGAGCCACATTTCACACCACTCATACACATATTTGTTGATTGGAATGATGATTATACCTATACCTGCACACTTAAACAAACATGTTAGCAAAATAAATGAAGTTGAAAGCTTCCATTGAATTCTGTTTTCTTTCAGTGATATCAATTTGATTACTCAATCGTCTGATATATGCTCGAAAGGATGTAGATTATATTCCTGTTGGTAATGTAGGCATAGGATAGGATATGATTTTTCATTGCTTAGAGACCATCTCTAATACCACATTTCATCATACTTGCAGATGCTTTTGGAGCCTGGAGCTAGATCTATTCAAAAGCACAACACAACAACTGAAGACTTTAATGTGAAGACGATTCATCATTCTAGGCAATGACGAATCACCTTCTATCACATGCTCATGTTATTTTTAGTTGTATAGTTTACATTCTTTTCTTGTATCTATCATTTGATTACGTAAATGAAATTAAGCTACTCCCACAGGATGTGTGAGACTTTGATTTTTACAATATGAATAAAACAACATTTGTTATGCAAATGTCTAAATTTTTGTTATAAGTACTTGCATAATAAGAACTGAAAACCAAATGTAATCAGATTTTTACATGATGATGAATACTTTAGCAGCACAATTTGAAATTTTATGTACCTCTCAATGTCAATGCAATTCAACTCTACCTGTTTGAGCTTGTAGTCAAAAATAGGTAATAGACATCCAACCGATTTTAGGTAGATAGTTTTGTCGAGAAAATATTCCCAAAACAATGTCTATTCCATATCTTAAGTTGAAACTTAACAAATTGAAGTCGTTTAAGAAAATATTACATGGCTATCCCATGAGAAAACATACCTTGCCTCCACCATCCTTTCACAAGATCTAGTAGTGATGAATCTCTAAGCTACATCAGTTAGAACTTAAAGGGGGGATTCTTGGTGGCACCAAACACTGATGCTGACAATTTGATATGCCAATGATTAGAACCCATCTAATCTAGAATCTCTAAATTGGTCATCCATCTATTCCAAATCCAAAAGCTAGAAACCAAGAATCTATCTAATCTATCATAAATGGACTTCACCCCACATCTCCTATTTATCCAAGTGTACATACCATTACTTAGCTTAATGTCTACCAAGTTTAGAGATCATATATTATCCATAAAAATTGAAGAGAAAGGCTCAGTTTTTTCCACTTCCTTCGCTTTTCCTCTAGACTAATAATAGCATTGAATTTTCCAACTACAATCCATGGAAGTAAAGGAGCTAGAGACCTTAACTACCAAATGTGAGACCATAGACAAATTTACCAAGAAAATTTGTTAGAGCATAGACATTGGTGAGCAAGAAAATTTCCCCAACATAAAATCTAGACACAGTCATGGTCATAGAATGTCTACTAGAATCCCATCAAAGGGGATACACCTTCCATGGGTCCCAAAGACACACAATCCCTCCAACCCTACATTGTGCACCAATAAACTTACTCTAGCCTCTCCTCCACAACTTGGAAGCTATGTTGTTCATTTCTTCCACAAAAACCTTTAATTCCTAAGTAAACCAAACATCAGGGGAATGCACTATAACTCATGAAAAAAAAAATTTCTTAGGGTTCTATTCAATCCCCTTGCACTCCATGAAAGGAAAATCATTTTTGAGGGTTAGAAAAAGAGAGTCAATAATCTTAACTAGCCCCGATTCCACCAAATTAACCCCCATTAATTTCATTTTTTCTTGGTCCTTCCTTCCCACTTTGAGAGGCTTCTCCAGTGCCCCCTTTTTGGGGTTCTTCTATTGCAATTCTAATGTCGGCATACCTTTGATACCTTTATCAAGAGCTGAAACCACCACCTGTGGGCCTAGATCAAGATTATGTTGGGTTGAATCCTTTGCAAACTCTAAACTCCCAGTAGGATCCAACTCACGAGCACCAATAGCCTAATCAATATCCATATGAGAAGAAGAATACTTCACCAACTATTTGTTTTTGTTGACATCCTCCTTGGAAGGCATCTGCACAACCTTCACATTGGCTACTCCTAGAAGTTCTCTTTTTGGGTTCCCTTCATGACCATAAAATATTCCAAGGCCTCAAAGCATTTATAGGTCTCATCCCCTTGTCTATCTTTAAGAGAATGCTTGTAGCCCTTTCCCCTACTTGATACTTTACTGAGACAAAACCCTCTTTATCTATAACCCCCTTTGTTAGAGGGTATTTCCCTTTATCCTTTGCCTAATCTAAATGAGATGGCACCTTGGTTGTAGCTCCATTGATAGTCTTACCCAAAAGGTTAATTTTAGGAAATTTTCGTTGCAAGTGCCCATACACATGAAAAATATAGCATTGGAACATAAGAGCTTCCTAGTCAAGCTATTGAACCCACATAGTGTCTCCAAACTCGAATTTCTAATGAATTTGACAGAGGGTTATTCAAATCAATTTCAACACAAATACAGGAAAAATAGATTACCTTCTTATCCAACATTTGTTGCAACGAGCCAAGCAACTTTCACAATAGTAGAGCAATCATGTGCAAGATTTCATTTCTCCAAAACTCCAATAGAAGCCACATGAGTCTAACCCACACAGGATCCCGTGATGGGAGATCCTCAGAAGGATTAAACCCTATATGCCAAGGCTTAATAAAAAGCCCCACTTGGGTGTAAAAGTATGGACGCCCCTCATAGGCCTTGTTGTGATCCTCTAGGAATGAGAACACCACAAAATAATTATTAGCAGCCAATATCACCTCTATGTCTCCCTCTCGATTTCATGTTTGGCGACTCCATGATTCCAACAGTGGAAGCAAGACCTGAGTCCCCATAAACTTGCAAATTAGAGCATGATTAATTAGATAATCAACATCTTCCACTATAAAATTTGGTTGGATTACCAAAATAGGTCAATCAACACTTCTTTCAAGGCATTCGTCCATTTTTTGGATAGAGGATCTATCATTTTGGGTTTTCCCCTCACCACCCAAGGTTTTTCTCAAAAAAAAAAAAAAATTACATGTGCTAAAGGGGATGGATCACTCCTAGCTAAGATATCTAAAAAGGACATATTTTGAAAAAGAATTGGGCCTCCACCTGAGGCCATTGGAAAAAACATAAAAGGAAAAAATAAGGCAATCAAGCTCGCCCTACACCCAACACACCAATCATGCACCCTAAAAAAACCAAAACTATTCCCTAACCCTACATATTCACTCCCCACTGAAATCCAGACACCTTCACACATAAAAGACACTCCCCACCCACACTAAAAGTGACCCACTTAGTAGTAGAGAGGCTCAGCTAGGGCGTGGAAGCCCTAGTGCGCGTGATAGAAACAAACCCATCCAACGCCTTTATCGAGTTAGTATCCAATCTATGACTAACTTCTTTACCCGCCTTGTCCATCAAATTTAATTAAAAAATTTGAGCTAAGTTTATGTTGTCCAAAATCCTCCAAAATCATCCAATCTATTCCAAGATTATGCTAATTTTTTAAGAGAAATACAAATGCATAAGAATTAGAAAAACAAGAGACCAAGCGAAGTGGACTTTAGTGCATCAATTTTATCTCTATCAAAAGGATTGAATGTAAAAGACAAGGTATTAGGATTTGAATACTATTTTTTATTTAGTATCTTTTAATCATTTTATCATCCTTATTTTGACATGCTTGGTGTGACCCATATCCTTGATACAAACAATTTTTTCTTCAGTTACCATGATTAAAAGCTACATGTATTAAAATGATGGTTACAACTATCATTTAGCACTTTTGGTATAGTATTGGTGTTTATGAATAACTATATCAATGCTCGCACCTTTAGCACTAGTGCCTTGGTTTTTAGTTGAAATGAAATTATATTTCTAGGTTTTGGTTGTAATGATATTTTTATTAGCCTAAAAAAAATCATGGAAAAATATTGAACTATTCAAAATTTATTCCTCTTTTCTCTCGTAGCCTTTAAAGTATATTAGGAAGTTTGTTAAAATTCTCTTGAGATTAAATATTTTCAAAAGGCATAGTTTTATGAGTGAGTTAGAAGGTTGACAAGCCAAAAGAAAGTTATAACCAATATTTGTTTTATTCGATTCTTTCTCTATTCTGAAGCTCATTCTTTTGTCTCTTCTAGCAAATATGTTTGTGGTGCTTGCTTGCCTATCGGCTTCACAACAGACACCTCTCCTTATCTTCCAATTTGGTGACTAACCCCTTGGAGAATACCTTATAATTTCCCATGATTTAATACCCAGGCGACTAAATTAAATCTGACATCTTTTGTCTTTATCCGCTGACTCCACAAATTTCCGCGTAGGCTCTTTCTGAAGGGATAAGGCAATTCTCGACTGCTCTCAAAGGCAGCAGAATTTTTTTTTTTAATTTTTTTTTTTAAATCAATACTTGTCTTATTCTCCAAATCAGACTAATGCGTCTCCAACAGAGGTGACTTGAGGCCCGCTCTCTAACTAAAGACGTCTTCTTCACAATTATTAATTGGTGAGACTCCCGTGAAATATCATCTGATGGCACGCAATTATCCACAATGCCCGATTTTGATGAAATACGTGCCTTTCAGTATTAGCTAGTGGTCACTTAAAACCTGAATACTCAATTCTCTTTATATGGGTCGCGGCAATCTTCAAGTTATTTTTTTTCTCTTTATTTCGTCTCCTAAATTCCTCTCTCAAAACCCGTTAGTAATGTTCGATTTCTTTGTGAATTAAATCGTTGGATAGCAACTGGCAAGGAGGACCTGATAAAAATCTTTTTGAAATCTCACGACTATCATATAATTCCGCCCCTGCTATTTGCCTCATACAAATGCTTTGATCCCCCTGGCGGCAATATTAGACTCCCCAAAAATCATGAATTCCTCAATACGCACAACCAAGGAATTAGATAGCGGAGCCCATAATGTTCAAAAATAATATAGGCATGCCTGATTATGTATTGAAGAAATCTTTGTCCTACTCTTTTTGACCTGATAGGAGGAAGAATTGAGCTGGCTTTGTCTTATGCGAGCAGGTGAATCACTCCAAGTGATTTGTCTTTTTCCTGATATTTGTCTGCTTCTGAATAATTTATCCTATCTGAAGATGTGTAATCTCGTTGAGAGTATTGCAATATTTTATTTTTTATTTTTTCCCAAAGGATTCTCAAACCCTAATATTCTGAGAATTTTTTCTTCTGCTCATAAGTTTTTCCAACACAGGATGGCAGGATTCAGGCTCTAATACCACTGTAGAAACCCCTGTTCTCACTGATTCTGAAAACTATTTGTTTTGATTGTTTTTTTGGTGTTTTTTGCATGACAAATGAAATTTGCGATTTTGAAAGAAATTGCTAAATAAATTTAAATAAAATAATACAACTCTGGAAATGATAGAATCTACTAAAACTCCTGATGCCAGACTATTGTATTAATCTTCTGAAATGATTACAAATAAGATCTGATAACATGCAACTAAAAAGGAAATGGTATTTTGATGAAAACCTGATTATTGCAGCAAGCTGAAAGAAAACTCTGTGAACGTTCTGTGATAACTTCTGAATGAAGATATCTCTTTGAATGCAATAGATCAGCTGATATTTCATAGCCTCTGAACTACAACACTGAAGATGGCTTGTTCTCCAATGCCTATAGACAACTGAAACCCTTGGCTTTGTTCTCTGAAGAAGACTTGATCAAAAAATTGATTTCATAAAATAATGAGCTCAAATCCCAGTGAAACCCTTATATCTCCTCAAGAGTTCAAATTTTCTCAATTAGGTTTTATTTAAATAAATTCAAACTTTTCTTTTTAATTTTTCAATAGTTTTCGAAAGCACTTTTTATTATAAAATATTATTAAAAGTGGCCCCTTCAATGATGGGCAACCCCATCAGCAAAAATCACTTAAGTTATAATATTTAAAATATTATAACTTTATAACATAAGCTCCAAATAATTAATATTTAATTAAATCAATTAAATATTAATATCTCTCTCAATATATGCCTGATGCACGAACCGTCTGAAGCTGACGAAGAAGGAAGTGATTCTGCACGTGACGAGACCATACTGCTAAAAATAGCAGGGGTGCTCCGCTGAGTGCTAAAAATTGCTAAAAATAGCAATCCGAGCAAATAGTGTCTGAACGAGCCCAAACAAAAGCCAACTGATAACAATCTAACAACTAAAGCCAAGCCAAGCTCCATCAAGACCCTCTATCCATCCTATCAGCCTATGAGGGTCGCATAATAGGCTAAATCCACCGAACTCTGATGCTCGCAAAATTGGGGACATCACAAAGAGTGCCTTCCTCAACAGTGATTTGTAGAAAGAAGTCTACATGACGCAGCCTCCTGGTTTCAAGGTTGCCGAAAAAGAACATCAAGTGTGTAGGCTCGTGAAAGTGCTCTATGGACTGAAATAGGCTCCCCGTGCATGGTATTTCAAGATTGATTAGTACTCGGTTAATCATGGTTTTCAGTGCAGCCCTTCTGACAGTAATCTATATGTCAAACACTCTGGTGATGATATTCTATTTCTTGTTGTCTATGTTGATGATTTGATCATTACTAGTAGTTCAACACATTTGATTGAGGCAATCAAACAAGCTTTGTGTCAGGATTTTAACATGACAGATCTAGGGCTTCTCCATTATTGTTTGGGTCTTGAAGTTTGGCAGACCGTTGGTAGAATCTTTATCTCTCAGTCAAAATATGCCAGAAGTTTGCTTGACAAATTTAGGATGCAGGACTGCAAACCTACCTCCACACCTATGGAGAAGGGGCTGAAGTTGTCAGCCAACTCTGATTCACCTTCGGTCGATGAAACGACCTTCAGACAACTAGTGGGCAGTCTCATCTACCTCGCTGTCACTAGACCAGACATCAGTTTTGTAGTGAGCTACATCTCTCCCTTCCTGACAGCTCCTAAAGCTGATCATTGGATTGCAGTGAAGCGGGTGCTAAGATATGTTAAGGGCTCTTTCGACTATGGCATTCTCTATGGCAGATGCAAGGATCCAAAGCTGATTGGTTACACAGACTCAGATTGGGCAGGTTCAGTGGATGATAGAAAATCTACTTCTGGGTATGTATTCAGTTTGGGTACAGGTGCTATAACATGGACCAGCAAGAAGCAATAGGTAGTAGCTCTTTCCTCAATAGAAGTTGAATATTGAGGAACCATTAAAGCAGCATGTGAGGCAGTTTGGCTTCGTAGGATGCTTTCTGACATGCACATGTCACAAGTAGGACCTTCTCCCTTGTACACTGATAATCAAGGGGTGCTCAAACTAGCCAAAAATCCAGTCTTCCATGAACGTACCAAGCATGTCAAGCTTCATTGTCATTACATCCACAAGCTGGTAGAAGATGAATCAGTTCAGCTGCAATATGTTCCAACAACGGATCAGACTGCAGACATTCTCACCAAGTCTCTGAGCCCGAATAAATTTGTAAAATTCAAGGGGCAACTTGGTGTTGTTGATGGATTGACCATTAAGGGAGGGTGTTAGAATCATATATTATTCTCTTATTATTTAATGGTCAATGTTATGTTTAGTTTTTTTAGTTGTTACTATTTCTACAGTAACTTTTGTTAGGTAGATATCTTTAATATCTATAGTGCTTTATGCACTTCTTTATATTGTAACTTTTTCTCATGTTAATTTAAGAAAGCTTATACCACTTTCAGTACCTTTTCATGAGAGCTTTGGAATTCGTACAAGAAATATATCTTGAGTTTTGATGCAGATTTATGGTCTGATTTTGGGAGCCAACCTCCTAGAAAGCATTTGCAATTGATTTCATTCAATTCAGAGGTAATTTGGTAAAGTTATGCGCATTTCATTGAGTCACAGGGTGCTGGTTTACAGTTTCAGTTTGCCGGTTTTTATTATTAGACTTCAATAAGATCAGATTTTGGCTTCATTTTCAGTGTTTGAGAGCTTTGTAATTTGAAAGGATCATTCTTCACATATTGGCATTGTTTTATCATTGTAATACTAGTAAATTGCAGAGTATTTTGATTGTCAGGTTGTGCCTTAGTAATACTAATCCAACCATTTGTTATTGCTGCATTTACTTGTAATTCCTAAAGCAAACATTAATTACCCCTGGATTGTTTACCGCCAGTGTGGAGAATAAACTTTATATCTCTTATTTGTACCCACTGAAAAGTAGTGAATTCCCACTCACGAATGGATGCCCGCCACAGCAAATGAATTAGTTTTGCATTGTAATGTTTTCCCCCACTATTCAAGCGGTAGCGTGGAAACTCTCATGGCTGGTTATCCGCCTAAGTTCATTTTAGTTTGTAATAGGTACTCCGCCATATGTTAGCACCTCGCCTTCAAAAGGATCTTGTGTGCACATTCTTGGTGTTGAGTCTTATCATTTACTTTTAGTTGTATTCAGTTTCAATTATTGAGTTATTTAGATCCTAGGGATCCTTGTTGTGACCTTTTTTTCACACATCGCCCCATTGCAAATGGGGACCCCCCTAATTTTGGCTTTGCTTTTCGATTGTTTTGTTGTTGTCTCTCTTTTCTGCTGTCTATCTTTCAGGGATGTGCCCGCCATTGAACCTTAACGTGAAATTTGGCCAAGTCTGAGAATTAGGGTTTCCATCTTTCTAGTCAATTTAAAATCACATGAAATGAATAAATTGAAAACAGAGACTAATGTTGCTGTCAGTGTGCTTCCAGCAGGCTCTCAGCTAATTTTCATCAGATTCTAACAACTTACTATTTTTAGTAAGTGTGAAATTCGGGATATTCCTTCAGCATTTTTGAGATTCTGACGATCACACTGCGTCCAGAGCACTTTGAACTCATCACAGGCCAAATTTGAGCAAAAATAGATGACTTGCTATTTTTAGCAGTCCGGCTTCCAGAGCAAATTCTAGGACCTACATGTTACATTTTCTGATGCATGTCTGGAGATTCTTTATGGGTTTTTCGAGGCCTTCACAGTGATATCACATGCAAAGCAGGATGACAACTTTCAGCATTCGACCTTCGGAGGCCGATATTCAGGTTTGCACGCAGATTTTCTTAGCGCATGTTGGCATATTCCTTATGGGTTTTTCAAGAGCTTCACAACAGTGTAACATGCAAATGAAACTGGTCACTTTTCTGAAACTTGCTATTTTTAGCTAGTGCTTGCATGTTGAAGATTTTTTTGGGTTTTTCTAGGTTTTTCAAGATTTTTCAGGCAATGTGACATGCGAAATCATCCAGCAACCGATCGGTCACTTTTCAGCCACTTTCTATTTTTAGCAGGTACCACTCAAGCAGCTGCCCAGCACTTCATAACTGCAAACTGATCATCATGCAACTGAAACAAGGTCAAACGAAGCTCATTTGAGGAACATGCAAAAAAATAGGGTTTCAAGTTTCAGCGCTAAAAATGAGGAATCAGACGACAAAATGCCCAAAACTGAAGTATTCACCACGATCAGTGTCCTTCAGGGGCTCTGCTAGCAAAATTTGAAGGCAATCAGAGTACTTACTAGTTTTAGTAAAGTGTTCTCGACACGGGCTATAAATAGAAAGTTGATCTCAGGCGCCAGTGCGGACAGGCAAGTTCATCAACAAGGAGCACGTTGTCCAAATTTCAAGGCAAACGGAGCTAAGGAAGTCTTAGAAACAAGCACTTACTATAAATAGTAAGTCACTTCAAAAGCAGCTATAAATAGCATGCCGACATCAAATCTCAGCAAGTACAAGTCAAACATGTGGTGAGGGATCCTTGGCACAAATTTCAAGACAAACAGAGTTGCAGAGAATGAAAAATCAAACATTTGCTATCTTTAGCAGGTCGGGGTAGAGAAATTAGGGTTCCCTAAAATCAAGGGCAGAACAAGGCAGTCACTCCAAAACAGCATCCAGCTACGATCACCACGCTTCAGGCACTTAGTACACGAAATTCGAAGACTTTCTGAGCAATTTCTATTTTTAGCAGATTGCTAAAAATAGTAGGTGCAGGCAAATATCAGGCATCAACAGCACGAATCAGTTGAAATTCAGAACAATGTGAAAATCAGGCTTTCTGGAGTCAAAATTCAGTTGAAGGTGCGAAATTCAAGGAACTTTCTAAAAATAGAAAGTCAGGGAAAATTAGGGTTAGTAGGAGAAAATCACCCTAAACTTGGCAAAGGGCACAAAACACATCAAGTTTGATAAATTTCCAAGTCTGGCACCAGAATTTGCTATAAGAGGCTGAAGACAGGTAAAATTTTACCAAGGCATTAAAATTAAAACCTTCATGTGTGAAATGCGCCCTTGAAGAGAAAGTCAAGTAGAAATTTCTAAGTCTTGGAAAGTGGGAGCTGACCCTAGCAAATGCGCCTTGAAGACAAGATGAAGAGGGAAAAATAATCTAAGTGTTATAAATTGGAAGCTCCTCCTGTGAAATGCGCCTTTGAGCTTAGAGTAAAAAAAAATTGAAAGCTTCACACATGAAATGCGCCCAAGTGCCAAGAGGTAGCTTGAAAACTTCTAAGGCAAGTTAAAATGAAAGTTTAGAGGGTCAAATGCGCCTCAAGCTTGAAAGATGGAGTTAAACTTTTTCTAAGTCGTCCAAAATGGAAGTAGACCCCTCCAAGTGTGCCCTTGAAGTTAGAGTTGACAAATTAAAAGCATGACCTCTTAAATGCGCCCCAAGTCAAAGATTCTTCTAGGTTTGATAAAATAAAAGCTCAAGACCTCATTTGCGCCTTAACTTCAAGATATGGGACTTGAAAATATTCTTTTCTATATGCGCCTAAGGTATAAAATGAAAGCTTACCATTTGATATGCGCCTAGACTTGGAAGGAGCATATAAAATTTTCCTAAGGCAAGTCAACTAGAAGCTCCCCCATCAAAATGCGCCCAGCAAGGAGTAAAGATGAGAAAATTTTTTTCTAAGTATTAAAAACTAGAAGTGGACCCTCCTAAATGCGCCTTAAGAAGGAGAAGGACATTTGAAATTTTCTAAGTTTGAAAATTGGAAGCCCATGCCTCCAAATGCTCCCCTCATGAAGGGAGGAGTGGATAAAAACTCTAAGTCATGAAAATTAGAAGCTCTAGGGGCAGAATGTGCCCACCTCTCAGGAAGGTCAAAGGGGTCAAAAGGAAAGGTGTAGATGTTTATACATGCGCCCAAGATTAGCAAAGAAGAAAATTCAAAGCAAAGAGTTAAGGCGTTGAAAGGTGCTTATCCTCCTCCATGTGTCATAGGCACCCACCTCACAAAAGGAGCTATGAAAATAGCTAAGTGTCAAAGTAAATTCACCTCCACCTTGAATTTGTGCCCTTCCTCCTCTATGTGTCATATGCGCCATGCAAGCTAAGAAAACGACAAGATGTTGACTTCCACCTCTACCCTTTGAATGATCCCATGCAAGGTAAGTGGGTGTGATAATATTTTAAAGTGGATGTGATAATATTCCAAGGCATGGAAATTTAAAGCCCCCCCCCTTTGAATGTGCCTTTGACTTGTAGAAAGGCTGAAAAGTATGCTAAGTGTAGAAAATTTGAGGTGAGGGCTCCCATATGCGCCTAAGGGGTTGATGAAAAGGTTTGAATATTTTTCTAAATGTAGACTTGAAGTAAGACATGGCATTTGCGCCTATGCCTAGGAGGCCTTGAAAACTATTTTAAGTGGTGGAAAATGTCAGGAGGACTCCCTAAGTATGCCCAAGGTAGTGAAATAAAGTGTTGCTAAGTGCTAAATGCGCCCATAGTGACATGAATAAAGATGAAATATCTCAAGGCGTGGATGTGAAATATCATTTTCAAGTGAAGTGCGCCTAAGGTGAGAATGGGAAAATATGCTAGGCGTTGGGTTTTAAAAATATATCCCTCATGAACTATCAAATGCACCCAAGACCTTAGGTGGTGAATAAAATATTCTCCATGATATGTGCTTTCAGGAAATTTCCTAAGTGAAGTTAATGAAATTTTCTCACCACAGAAAATTGAATGAAGTTGAATAAAATTCCCAAGGTGAAATTTTCAAAATGATTTAAAATTTTATCTGAGGCACAAAATATTTTCTTCCTTAAGAAAATACGCCTAGACTTGAAGGAGATAAATTTTTTTCGAAGCACAGATAAATTGCCAATGATGAAGTTAGAGAATGTCAGCTTCGCAAGGGTAATTAAAACTTTTTCTCCAAGTCAGAGCAAGGAAATGCGCCTGGAATTGAAGAAATGGATTAAATTTGATGAAAATCATTTTTTCTAAGGTTCAAAAATTCAACAATTAAATGAACCCGTTCGTTGGGTACCCATGGATTCGACGTGTTATGAAGGAAATTTCCTTCTGGGTATTGAAGATTATCAATGAGGAATGGATTTTAAGGTCTTCCGCAACTTTCTGAGGTTTCTATGATAAAGATTTCAAATGGGCACAAGGTTGATGAATTTCCTAAGGGAAATTTGAAAAAATTTCTAAGGCAAGGAATAAATGATGTTGTCGAAGATAAAATGCCTCGGCGGATGAATTTGAAAGTGGTCACCTAGATGATTTTTGATCAAATTCCTAATGAAAGAATTTCTTCTCAAGCCAGAGTTGAATGAAATATCAAAGTGAAGAGCGCCAGGCAGAATGCAGGATGGGTTGAAAATTTGGCTAAGGCATGAAGAATTTGAATGCGAAGTTGGCTAAGGAAAAATGATGAGCTCTTGAAGATCAAACCGTGAAAATCAAGTAAGTAAGGTGAATTTATATTATGATGTGTTCTAATGCTCTTCTCCTTGCTTGTTTTGCAGGAGGAACGTCGAGGTCAGAGCACAATGACTTGAAGTGGTGAAGCACGATGATATTACAACCTTTGGAGGAAGATAAAGTTATGAGTTTCACATGGAGGAAGAAGAGTCACAGAAGTTGGCTAGGTGACAAAGAAGGAGCGTTTTCAAAACTCAAGATGGAGAAAAGAGTGGAAGTTCAAGCAAGGTCGAAGAACAACATCAAGAAGAAGATCAAGAGTAGTTGAACTCCAGATTCTACCTAATTTTATCTAAGGAGGCAATCTTAGAGACTCTTTTACCCTCCTCCAAGCGATCAACAGAATTGGCTGAACACGAACAACAGAGTAGTGTGAACGCATTTTGAGGCTGGAATCTTCTAGAACGTGGTGGCCATTAATTGCTCATTTATTGCCCCACTCTCCATTATGGCAGTTTTTAGGGCAAATCTTGTTTAGGGCTGAGGTCGCACGATCTGGGCCATCCAGCTGATTATAATCTGAGCCGTCCATTGGACTTGGCCAGCTATATAAAGGGGGATTCCCCCTCATTTGTATCTCATTAGCTTAGAGTTAGACAGTAGACATAGAATAGAGGGACAACTTAGAAGTAGATTGATAGTGTAGTTGTAGGAGAAGGAAAGTTTTCCCTTGAAAATTTTTGTAAGAAATTGTCGTGTAAAACTTTCATAATAAAAGATCTTTTCATTGATGGTGAAATTTGTCTTTGTTATGGATAGCTAGCGAGGTTTCTTCATCCCTTCTACTTCAAGTAGAATAAGTTTCATTTTATGCAGTAGATAAGAATTGTGGAATGTGGTCTTCAATTTGAGCAAAACTTCATCTATCCATACCACTAGTGCATTTGCTGATGGTGAATGTGCCTTGTGTGGTCAACTGGAAACATTGTGGGCCTAACTTCAATCGCAGTTTGAATGATGGTATGCATCATTGTGATGGTATCTTCATGTCAAGTGGTGGTTTGAACATCTTTAGTTATCTCCCTTGAAGATTGCACTAGTTCTGTGGAGGCTGTCCGAAGCAAGGCAAAGCAGAGCTGGTAGAAGCTTGTGAGAATTGATTTCCATGTCCCACACCTTAGAATAGATTTAGACTCTCTAAACCCTGCAGCCACTTTAAATTCAGTACTTTCTAGTTAGAATAGGAAACCCGCACTTCATAGACAAATCTTTCGAGCATTTGAATTCCTTTCTCCACTATTGAACAATTTTGTAAGTCCCCTTGAAATACCAGCAAATCACATCGAGCCAACTGAGCCTATTCGCACTGAAAGAACCTTGGAGTTGAACCCATGAAATTTCTTGCAATCTTAGCATGTAGAATACTTTGATCAAGAGAGAATAGGGTAGCCATTGGCAACTTTATTCTGCGTTGGTGCGGTCATGAAAAACACATCAACAATCCTCTGACCATATGCCCGCCCTTCTTCCTTCAGTGGTTTTAGGGTGCATTCTTGGTTAGAGTTACTATTGCGCATCATTTTGGTTTTGGAGCTAACCTTAACAAGTGTGTGTTGCATTGTAATTGATACTGAAAATCAAGAAAAAAATTAAGGGGCTTATTTCAGGTTTGAAGAAGATCTTGATCAGATTCGTAAGGAGTTAAGTGTTCAATCTATTATTCTGCCTGGTCATTGTGTTCAAAGTTTACCATCGATGGAGACATAGCTTCAAATGTAATCATAGTGTCAGGAATCTTCTTATCCTAGTGATAAGTGTATAAAATGAAAACAATCTTGTCCAACACTCTTACCCGGAGTTGTTCCACTCCCTATGTTGTTCAGTCTCCTATTCGTGGGAAGGATCTTTCTTTTTTGAAAGTCCCTATATATCAGTGAACATATCAGACATCTTTTTTTTTGGGTTCCATTATCAACTGGCAGTTCAATCATGATGGCAATCTTTATTTATCTTTCCCGTAAAGTTTCGTCTAGTTGAAGATGTGTCATCATTAAAGTATTTTGGGTATCTACGATATATGGTTGGCATTCTTGTTCGAGTCATCTGTTAGGGTGTGGTGACCATGGATGCGTATTTGCAAGGATCGCCATTTTTGATGATTATCAAGAATATCATTTTGGAGAGCTATCTTCTGAAGTTATAGCCACTGGAGTTCAAAGGCATGATTAGAAGTTAACCGCAGAACAAGAGAAAGATTGTTACGTATGATATCCATGAGGGAAGAGCATGAAGGATGGGACATCAGCCGGAAGAATGGTAGAAGAATCTATAGAAAAAAATTAGATATTGCACCTGGCAATATAGTTGATATTAATCTTGGATCAATAAGTCAAAGCAGCATAGAGTCGTGGCCCTGTAGAAGACGCATCTTCACTTCATTGGAAGATACTTTATTGGAAGCTATTCACAAGGTGTATTAGATAGAGCCGGTTCTTATAGCATCAAATTTATTAAAGATAAGTCAAAGGCTACTTGTGATATCTTGATATCACCGCTAAAGACAAGCTGGATGATAATATTAAAAGCCATCTGGAAGTCGTCCATAAGTCAAATCTGAATAATCTGTTCTTATAGAGAATCAAAGTTTTGAGTAGATAGTAAAAGAATAAAAATTAATACAGATCTCAGGAAAAGTGCAGACCTAAAGAGGAGTGTCTGATTTCATCGAGATAAGTATTTATTTTGTTGTTTATATTTTTTTTATGAGAAACTCAATTTGCTGAGTTGTGCATATTTGATAAAGTTTATGAGTGATGATCTCATCCATCTCTAACTCTCTGGGTGTTGCTAGTAAGCATGTTGCATCTATTTCATAATCTCGTGGATTGCAGCTAGAAACAAAGTGCATCATAAATTTGAACAGTCAAAGACCATGTTCAAATTTAACCCTGCAAAGGGCCCGTGTTCAAGCTGTGAAGATGGTGGACTGACCTGAGCGCAAGAGCAGTGTTCTATACTGAGTCTAGTAATTGCATCCATCAAGAATATTTAAAGAGATAAGTATTCTTTGTTTGCTGAGTTATTTCATTTATTTGGATCTTGTAATTAGTAAAGAAGAGAGTGGTTTCTCTTGAAATGTGTTCACTAGCATAAGATCCTTTGAAGATCTCATTTATTGCAAGTTATTTCATGCTAGCTGTAAAAGATTTCTAAATGTGACTCTGGAATAAAAAGAGAATTGGATTCTCGATGGTGCTTAGTTCGTCACATCAATATCATTCTCTGATGCATGAATTGTGATAGAGCCTTTAACTCTTGGAGAGAGTTGGTTCTACATGCTAACTGCATAATGCATTCAAGAAATTTGTAGTTGTGTAGATTATCTCTTATTGTGCTAAGTTTAGCACTCTCAAGAGGAGTAAAAGATGGAAGGAGGAGTTTTATCAGAATTCAATAAAGATAAGTTCTTTATCCCTTCATTCTGATCCTTTTGATATGTTTCTCTTATAGGTTGATTTATTTATTTATGTTTGAATATTGTTCATAAATTATTATGTATTCATGCTATAACTTGAAATAGTAAACCTTGTATGATTCCAGCCTTGATATTTCTTTGGATAGTTATAAACTGTTAGTAATCTCTCTCTAAAATACTTTCAGGACAATTCTAGAAGCAAGAAGGTGATGAGAGATTGCTTAGTGATGAAAAGCTTGAAGCATCTTGTGAGGAAGTCATGCCGACCAAAGAAATGATCAAGTGTGAAGTCACAACTTGCAGCCATGGGATTGAGTTGGTGGCTAGAGGGAGTTCACTTCTAGAAGACTTATTTGCAATCTCTGAAGCAGGGATCAAGATGGAGTTTTGTGACTTACTGAGAAGAAGTGAAGGTTGCAATGTTGCAAGGCCAAGTGTTAAATCCTTGAAAGACCTCTTCAGCTACTGAGATCATAATTGCACAAGACAGTCATCTAGATTTGATATTGGTAGCTCCACAAACCTATTCAGAATAGAGTGATCTACAATGAGGTCAAGGTCGAGGAGGTCCACCTTGAACACTCTACAGTACCAGAGGTGTGCACTGGAAAAAATTTATCTAAGGCAAGCGTTGCAAGCAATCTTGGACGAAGAGGTCAGAAGGTTGATGCAAGTGCTTGAAGATTCAGAGGGAGTCTAGTGAACCTAAAGAAGATGGTAATCTAGTTGATCTTGGTTCTTCATGTTTCTTACTGGAGAAGATCACTTCATTTTTGAAATGAAGGATCTTGGTTACATGCACTACTTCCTTGGTTTAGAAGTATGGCAGAAGCTGGATGAGATCATTCTAAGTCAAGGGAAGTATACTATTGACATCTTGAAGAGATTTGGTATGATGGATTGCAAATCCATGTCTACGTCTATGGAGACTAACTTGCATAACTTGTAAGAAGCTGCAGCTAGTTCAGATCTGGTGGATCCTACTATGTATAGGCAGTTGATTGGATCGTTAATGTATCTAGTCCAGATATTTCCTATGCAATGAGTGCACTTAGTCAATTCATGTGTGAACCTAGGAAAATACATCTAGTTGCAGCGAAGTATATCTTGAGATACTTGCGTGGCACAGTTGGATATGGCTTGAGGTATTCTTCAGATCTCAACTTGGAGCTGCATAGTTGTACTGATTCAGATTGGGTAGGAAGTGTTACTGATCGGAAGAGCACCTCTGGATGTTGCTTCAGTTTGGGATCTGCTATGATTTCCTAGTGCAATAGGAAGCAGTCATCTATAGCATTGAGTACAGTAGAGGCAGAGTATATTGCAGCTTGTGTGGCAGCTCAAGAAGCAGTGTGGCTTCGTAAGCTCCTTGCAGGAGTGTTTGAACAATCAATGGAGCCTACTATCATTCATTGTGATAACCAGAGTTTTGTGAAGCTTTCTGTCAATCCTGTGTTTCATGACATAACCAAGCATGTTGAAATCAAATACCATTATATCAAAGATATGGTATTGAGGAAATTTTTATAATTGAGGTTATCAACACTGATGAGCAGACGACATACTCACCAAGCCTCTCTCCAGGATAAAGTTTGTGTACTTTCGAGATAAGCTTGGTATGGTGGAGAATACAGCCCTAACTAAGGAGTCTCAGTATCAGTGATCCTCTTTAATGAGGTTCGAGGTGAAATCCCTTGTTAATAAGTTCTTCTTTGTGAGAGAAGTTCGAGGTGAAATCCCATGTCAATGCATTCTTCTCTGCAAAGAGAAGTTTGAGATGAAATCCCTTGTCAATGCATTCTTCTCTGCAAAGAGAAGTTTAAGGTGAAAGCCCTTGTTTCCACCCTCTGGGAGAGCCATGGTGGATGCCATGTGTGTGACTCCATGACAGCATTCTTGTACTTGTGTTTCACCCTCTGGGAGAGCCATGGTGAAAGTCATGTTGAGGTGACAACATCACACAAGTGATGAACACTTGTACATACCATACATGGTTGTAGCCATTATGGTTGATATCACGATGAGGTGATATCTGATATCATGTTGAGGTGATATCTTCCTTTTCCACATATGGTTGTAGCCATTGTGGTAGATATCACGATGAGGTGATATCGTTTCTTTTCCACATATGGTTATAGCCATTGTGGTAGATATCACGATGAGGTGATATCGTTTCTTTTCAACATATGGTTGTAGCCATTGTGGTAGACATCACGATGAGGTGATATGTGTTGTGCAATAGTAAGTATTCCTCCCTAGTTGAGAGGGAGTGTTGATGTTATTGCAGCTTTGGGCTTCACACTTCCTTATTTATTTGTGATTATTTAATGTGAAGAGGTTCTTCACATGGCAACATTGTAATTGTTATCTTCGCTGACATTCCTTGTAACTTGCATTTTATTAATTGTAATTATATTTTTATGATGGTCGACCTTGCATGAAGAGGTGCGACCTCTCTCTCCCAAATTGTATAAATACAAGTTCATTCCATTCATTTGATCAAGCAAGTTTGAAGTCTCTTCTCTCCTCTCAAGTGCGAATTACCAAGAGCAGATTGTGAATTCATCAGCTGCAAGGTTGTAAGGTCATCAAGAGTAGATTGCAAACTCTTCAAGAGCAGATTTGAGTTGCAAGGAAGTGCAGATTATTTATCTATCATTGTATCTTGTGAAGGTGTTGATTATTGTCCTTGAGATTGGCCTCATTGTAAAGAGACTTGTTGTCATTATTCTTATATAATAGAGAGATATTTGTTGCTAGGTTTTTCTCCCTCAAGAGGAGGGTTTTCCTAGGGTATTTGTTGTGTTATTGTGTCTGATTTTGAATTAATTTTCTATCCATTACATCTGATCATAAAACTAACATCCTTCGCCTGTAGGTGGCCATCCTTCTTAGCTAAGAGTCGTGCCTCGATCAACTATGTATCCCATTCTACCAGTAGCCTCTACTTCTCCCCCAACTACCCATCTCTCTGTGCCAACACTCGCTTCCTCTCAACCAATGACTCCTCAATACCTGCAACTCTCATGTGTTCAACAGCCAATTGCTCTTGTGACTTTTGAATGTAGTCTATCGACTCTTGCTTGATAGTATCTATTATCTCTACTCTAGGCCACCCGCCTTTGCATTCCGATTGCATAAACCCCAAGATCCTCTCAGCCCCATGTACCACTGAGGGATCATGTCCCATGTCTGGTTGTTGTCCAATTGCACCGGCCTCATACATAACTCTCTCCATCTCCTGCAATTCACTCATATACCTTTGGACTATACTACAAGGGTCATCGACATCTAGCTTACTGATCTCAATTTATACTATATTGGATTCATCATTGGACTCCTCTCATAATTCTTTTGGATGTGATGGTCATGAGGCTGGCTGCACTAGGATTTGACAATTAAAATGAATTTGATGGGGGTTTGGGGGAAACGCCCCCAACAGGGTCAAGGGGCTTTGTTGGTAGTATTTTTCTTATGATGTATGGATTTATCTTGATCTTTCATGCAATGTCTCCTAGTTTTCTCTGGAATTTTGCTTAGTGAACCCTTCATCTACCTCCCAAATGTCATATGATCTGACTTTGGATGCATTCTTCCGTGCTTTTTCCTTGTGCCGATTTTTCTCTTTGTGTGTCCTTTATGTTTTGCTTTTCATATGCGGATTTAATTATTTCCATACGGCCACTTTTACCTTCTGCAAAGTAACTTTTAATTTAATATTCTTTTCCTTCATTCTTTTGTTTAATACTTTTATTTTTTCCAGTATTTTAATATTTTTCCTTTTTATTCTAATTTTCTCATTTTCTCCTTTTTTTTTCAATTTTTATTTCGTCCATTTAACCAATTTTCCATTTTCAGATTTTTTAATTCCTTCCCTTTTTTCCCCTTTTCCCATTTCCAACTTCTCTTTTTGAATTGTTTTGATTTTCTCATCTTTTAACTCCATTTCTTTATTTTTTCCATTTTTTCCAATTTTTTCATTGTTTGAAATTTTTAACTCTCCCACTTCATTTTTTCATTTTCTCCTATTGTTGTCTTCTCCATTTTATTTTTTTCAATTTTTTCATTTTTTAACTTCATTGCTTTAATTTTTTCAATTTTTGACTCTCTATTCATTGTTTGCTTTTCACAATTTTCATTTTCTTTCATCCATTTTTCTTTTCTCTATTTTTCTCTCACCACCTTGTACTTTGACTATTTTGTCATGTTGAAATTTGTGAATATCATCTAGTTCTGCTACTTGTTGACGTGGTTTTCGCGACCACACCAACACAAAATAAATTTTCCCAATGGATACTCTATCCTCTCTTGAACAAAGTTTCCTGCATGCTAAGATTGTGAGATAGATCATACATTTAACTCCAAGGTTCCTTCACGCAATAGAATACCCTCAGTTGGCTCAATGTGTTTTGCTGGTATTTCAAGGGGACTTACACAATTGTTCGACAGCTGAAAACAGACAGTGGATTAAGGGATTTCGTGTAATTTGGATGATTTGGCAAGTGAGCACAAGTTTCCTAATTCTAACCAGAAATGAACTGAATTTAAAAGAGTGTAGGGCCTAAGAAGTTTATGTTCTACTCTAAGGCATGGGACATGGCGATCAATTCTTACAGAATTCAACCAGGCCTTGCTTTGCCTCGCTTCGGACAGCTTCCACAAAACCGGTGCAATCTTCAGAGGAGTGGCGAAAGGTGTTGAAATTATAACTCGACATGCAAGTACCATCAAGACGATGCATACAAACACGTGAATCACAATCGAAGTTAAGTTTGAGAAGTAAATCCAGTTGACCACGCAGGGCAAACCCATCGTCAGGGAGCCTGCTAGTGGTATGGACAAGTGAAGTTTTGTTCAAATCGAGCACCACATTCCACAATTACTAAGTACTTGCATGAAAGGAAATCTACTTTACTTTAAGATACTTCAAGATGCTACGTGAATTGGAAGTATGAAGAAGCCTCAACAACTACTCATAACAAAGAAGAAATCACCATCAATGAAAATTCTTTTATTATGAAAGCATTCATGACAACTTCTTACAAAGTATTCAAAGGGAAGACTTTCCTTCCTTTTCAATCTAAACTATTCTACTTTCTACTCTATCAATTTCTCTCTACTCCTCTTCTATCCTAACTCTGATCTAATTCTAATGAGATACAAATGAGGGGGACTCCCCCTTTTATAGTTGGTCAAGTCCAATGGACAGCTCAGATTACAATCAGCTGGATGGCCCAGATCGTGCCACCTCAGCCCTAAACAAGATTCACCCTAAAAACTGCCACCAAGAGGAGTGGGGTAATAAATGAGCCATTAATGTCCATCATCCTTCTAGAAGATTCCAACTTTGAAATGCATTCACACTGTTCTTGATCTTCTTCTTAACATCGTTCTTCAACTTTGCTCGAGCTTCCATTCTTTTCTCCATCTTGAGTTTTGAAAACATTTCTTCTCTGTCACTAAGTCTCAACACTTAGCCATTTTCTTGCAACTTTTTCTTACTTTGAGGTTGAAATGTCATCTTGGATTACCTTCTTCATCACTTTAAGTTATCACCGCTTGGTCTCGACGTTCCTCCTGCAAAACAAGAAAGGAGAAAGGTATTAGAACACTTCATAATATAAACTTAACTTACTTACCAAGATTTTCAAGTTTTAACTTCCAAGGGTTCATCGTCTCACCTAGCCAACTTTGCGTTCAAATTCTTCATGCCTTAGCCAAATTTTCAACCCATTTTGCATTCTACCCGGCGTACTTCACTTTGATATTTCATCCAACTCTGGCTTGAGCAAAATGTTTTCATCGAATTTGATAAAAAAAAATTAGCTAGGTACCCAACTTCAAATTCATCCGCCAAGGCATTTTATCTTCACAAACATTTCTTTCCTTGCCTTAGAAAATTTCTCCAACTTTCTTATAAGATTCATCAACCTGGTGCCCATCAAAAATCTTCATCCTAAAGGCTACAGTGAAGCATGGAAGACTTTAAAATCAACTTCTCATCGAGATCTTCAATACCTAGAAGAAAATTTTCCCAGAATTTGTCATTCATGGGTGTACAATGAACGGTTCATTTAATTTTTCTTGAATTTTGAACCTTGGAAAAATAAGTTTTAACAAATTTAATCCAGTTCTTCATCTCTGTGAATATTTTCTTGCTCTGACTTGAAATTTTTATCAACCTGTGCAGCTGGCATCCCCTGACTTCATCTCCGAAAATTTATCAACAATTGATCCATGCTTCAGGAAACTTCATCACCTTCATGTCTAGGCGTATTTTCTAAGGAAGAAAATATTTTGCCTTAGAAAAATTTTGAATCACTTTGCATTTTAAATTTATCTTTGCCTTAGAAAATTTTCTTCATCTCAATCAACTTTGCCTGTGGTGAGGAAAAATCATCAACTTCACTTAGAAAATCTTCCTGCAAGCATATCACACTTAAATTCCAACGCTTGGCATGTTTTATTTTATTCACCACCTTATATACTTTAGGAGCATATGACACTTAGGAAAAAATTTCATCACTTAGCACTTTCAACGCCTTACAATACTTATATCACCTTGTATTTACCTCACCACCTTAGGCGCATATGACACTTGAAGAAGAATAATAACTTCACCATGCTTAGCAATATTTCACTTCTTATTCACCACCTTAGGCGCATATCACTTGCCATGGAGAACATGTTTCCAACGCCACCTTTGACTTTTGACCCCTTAGCTTCTTTCTTGGGCGCATATGACAAGAGGAGAGGAATAAAACCTTTTAACGTGACTCTTGAGCTTCCTTGTTTTGTCTTCACATGGCCCCACTTGGGTGCATATAGCATGTAGAGGAGAATATCATTTCAAACACCTTCCCTCCTTTGACTTGTCAACCTTTCAAACATGGGCGCATTTGGCACTTGATGGAGGATAAAATCTTGTACTTAGAAAATATTTTGCATGTCTTGCTTGGAGGTGGGCACATATTAGCATGTGTGAAGGATAAACTTTGTTGACCTTTTGACTTCTTTCTTGTTGAGCTTGGGCGCATTTTGGCATATGAGGTGGACGAGATTCTTTGACTTCCTTGACTTTCTTGGGCACATTTCCTACTTGATGAAGGATGGGCGCAAATGGAGAGTGGTGGAGGATGAGTCCACGCCCTAGAAAAATTTCTTGAACTTCTTCCTAGAGTGGGCGCATATAGCAAGGTGAGGTGGATGAGATTCTAACTTAGAAAATTTTCTAGCATGAGATCTTGCATGAGGGCGCATTTGGCTATGGGAGGTGGATGAAGTTTTATACTTAGAAAATTTGTATGCTTCTTTATCAAGCAGGGCACTTTTTGAGGTGGCAGGAGGATGAGATTTTCACTTGGACTATTTTTGCATGCATGACCTGAGGTGGGCGCATTTTCAAGGTGAAGGTGGATTAAATCAACACTTAGCCACTTTTTCCCGTCTTCACCAACTCCTCCATGCCTTACTATAAATAGTAAGTCTCTTGATTTTCACACTTCAGAGGCTCAGATTGTTTTGAAATTTTAAACACTGCATCTTCACGACCTCGTGGGCCTGTTGACATTGCTATTTTGGGTTGGCCTGCTATTTTTAGCCCATTTCTGAAGGTGGTTTGCTATTTATAGTAACTACCTGCTTCTGATACCTCCACAACTCTGTTTGATTTGAAATTTGAATGATGCGCTCCTCACCACGTGACCTGCCTGTTGGCATCCGTACCTATTGCTAACTTTCTATTTTTAGCCTGTTTTCAAAATGACTTACTATAAATAGTAAGTGCTCCGTTTGCCTTCAAATTTTACCAATAGATAGCTTGGAAGACGTTGATCATGGTGGTTTACACCGATTTTCAAATTTTTTGACTTTTTACCCCTTTTCGGGTCTCGAAGCTGGAAACCCTAATTCATCCTACATGTATATCAAATGGTTTCCGTTTATTCTCATTTCTACTGCATTGCGATCAGCTCATGATTCTGGAGTGCTGGGAGGCCACTGCTGGGATGCACCTGCTAAAAATAGTAAGTTCCTAAATGAGTGACCATCTCTGTTTGCATGTCACATCACTGCGAAGCTCTCGAACAACCCATAAGGAATATGCAGACATGCAAAGAAAACCCTGACATGCAAACCCTAAAAATAGCCTCTAAAGGCTGAACTCTGAAAGTTGTTATCTCACTTTGCATGTTACACCACGCGAAGGTCTCAGAAAACCCAGAAGGAATCTCCAGACATGCGTTGAAAAACTCTGCATACAAACCCTGAAATTCGCTCTGGAAGCTGAACTGCTAAAAATAGTAAGTTGTCTGTTTCAGCTCAAATTTTGCACACGAGCAATTTGATGTGTTTTGAATGTAGTGTGACTATTAAAACCTCAAAAATGTCAAGAAAATGTTCCAAATTTCACACTTACTAAAAATAGTAAGTAGTCAGAATCGGATGAAATTTCAGTGGAAGCCTGCTGGAAGCATACTGACAATAGTGTTAGTCTCCATTTTCAATATATTCACTTTGTTCAACCTCAGACTGACCAGGAAAGTACAAACCCAAATTTTTAGACTTGACCAAATTTTACATTTAAGCTCACAGACGGGAACGTCCCTTGAAAGGAAGACAGCAGAAAGAGAGGGAGAGAGACAAAACCAAAGCCAAAAGACCATAATGGAGCAAAAATTAGGGGTCCCCATCCTAAATGGGGCAATGTGTGAAAAGGTCACAACACTACTCCCTCATTATACTCTTTGTACTTGGCTTGAAGTTTCTAGCTGGACGTGCCCTTCTCCTCTTCCTAGATTTCTTCAGCCAAAAGTGTCTAGCTAGACATGCCCTTCTCTTCTTCCTAGATTTCTTCGGCCGAAAGTGTTTGGCTAGATGTGCCCTTCTCCTCTTCTTCCTAGATTTCTCTGATCTATAGCATGTTACACTCTCTGTGGAACACCTCATAATCTTCCATTTTCCAATGAAATAGGCCATTCAATGAACTTGTTTCATCCTCTAAGCAACTTTCAAGTTCAAGTATGCCCTTGTCATTCGGCTCCATAATCTTCCTTCCTTCATCCATATCCAACTCTCCCCATCAAATTCTAATCGAGAGGATGCCAGTTCTTCACTAATAGCTTGGTTCTTCAATTCAATGGCATACTTCCACTCGTTGCTCTCAATCAAGAGTGTGTTTCACTTCCAGTTGTGATTTGCTTTGGTAGCAATAAGCCATCCTCTCCTAAGCAATGCATCGTACGCCTTTTCCTGCAGTGGGATGATAACAAAGTTCAACAGAAACTCCTGTCGACTAAGTCATACCCTTGGTTGGACCCTCCTGATGGTTTATGTTGTCTTCAACGACATTAGTGAATGCTACTATTAGTCGAAGCATTGCTTGCAGAAGGTATGTTACCTTGATTGGTATTGTTGTGTGGATCAACTATCGTACTATGTTCTTTTCCAATTCCCACTGCAATGACATACTGGTTACCTTGTTGGAGGTTCTTCATTCCTTGGCCATTGCCACTTCCACCCTAGCTTCTCAAAGTCTTTCTTTCTCCGTACGAGGGTCTGGATAATTATCTTTCTTCATTTGTGATCTTATGATTTCCAAGACATCATCGGCTACCTCTAGCATATTTATCCATTTCTACTTCAGGTAGTCAGTGTCTTCATGATTGCCCGATCCACACCACTTACAAAGTCTTCCTCCTGTACCTTGATTGTTCTGGCATTCCCTAGCGAAGTGACCCCATTCATTGCACTTTTGGCACTATATCATGGGTCTGCCCTTGTCGTACTGAATATTTCTTCTTAGTGCATTATTATTGCCTCTTTGATTGCTACGGTAACCTTTGGAGGATGCATTGTTATTTGGAGGCTTTGGTGGTGTGGTCAAAGGGGTTGACTTTTTCCCTTGTGCAAAGAATACTTGGGAACTCCTTATCTTTAGATTGTACAGGCACTCCTTGATGGAGTGTCCCATAACCTGGCACATGTCACAAAAGAGTTTCTTCAAGAAATTCGCCTTTGAATGACCTTTCACTTTACATTTGGAACACCATAATTCTTTAGACTCCTTTGAACTCTCCTTTTCGGCCTTTAGCTCCTTCATCATTTATATCATATCCCGTTGGAGAGCTTCTATGGTTTTTAATTCATCCTCATTTCTCTCCTCTGTACTTTCATCATCATCTGTTTTCTTCTGCCCCCAAGAGGATGTCTTATTCTCACTCTCGATGTCCATTGCCCGATTATAGGCTTCAATGTACAAAGATGGAAATACCATCTTCATTTGCTTTTGCACAGAGGGAAGTAACCCTTCAATAAACCACCGCTTCTTCAAGTCGTCTATCGATTGTGTCTCTAGTTTCACCAGCAACTCTTTGAACCTACAATTATAGGCTCATATGTTTTCATGCTTTCCTTGCTTTGTGTGGTAAATCTCTACTACTATTTTGTTGTCATCCCTAAGAAGTTTAAATTCTTCCTCGAATGCTCTCCTCAGTGCTCACCATGAGACTTTTTGTGCTACTTCAAGTTCAGCATACCAGTCTATAGCTATGCCTCTCAGCGTCATTGGGAATACTCTTAACCAATAATCTACATCGTCATGCCCATTTGCTATCCATATCATCTCACATGTAGTGTCGGTGGAGGATATTCTATTGGGGACTCTAGCGCAGCGCGCTGATGTCCTCACAAGATTCTTTCCTTTAGGATCCACAGAGGTGTTACAATTCTCCATTGTCAATGAAGAGTAACATCTTTGCTCCCTTGACTGACCTTGAACAGCTCCTTTACCCCCAATTTCACCTTCAAATGACTATCTCCTTCATTCTTGGACAACTTCTTGATCATTCACACACTTGGGCTACTCTCTTCACTCTTTTCACAACATTCTCACCTCCATTGAAGCTACAAGTTGGTGTTTTTATGACTTTATCTCCTCGTTGTTGCGGCAAGGTTGATCTTTGCAAGCTTACGAGCTCACTCCTCCCATTTTCCTTGAGTGCACATGGTTGAAGGTGATATTATTCCATCTTCCACTCATTTAGCATTATCATATTGCTTTCATAGCATATTGTTGTTTAGCATAGCGCTTAGCACTTTCACTTCAATATCTCTATTTATCATATTTCTCTATCGTTGCTATATTGGTTGTCCATGGAGGTGGAAACACCAAAGCAGGGGACTACCTACGATAGTCCATTATACATAGCCCCAACATTTTTCCATCGTGTGTGTGTAGGTTGCTCGTCGAGTGAAAACTTTGAAGATATCAACTCGTAGGTAGGAAGGTGTGCTTTCCTTACCCTTCTTTGTCATTTCATAGTTAGACTTAATCTTAGTATTTTCTCAATATTCTTGCTATTCAATTATTTTCCATTATTGTTATTGCATTAAATCACATCCGTTAGGTTGTTAGTAGGTTTCTATTGATTTCAAACTGCACTTTACGCTTTCTGTCAGTATGGATGCTAGTGCCCCACTAGGATGCCAGTGCACCATGTTGTAGTCCTCTGGTAGTGAGCCGCTTAAGTCACGGTCTTGTTGATGTTATTTTTGTGACCGCACCAATCAACAAAACAAAGTAATCTGAAGGCTACTCCATTCTCTCTTGATCAAAGTATTATGTGCGCTAAGATTGCTAGAAAGATTGCACGTTCAACTCCAAGGTTCCGAAATGCTTTGGAATACCCTCAGTTGGTTCGTTGTGATATGTTTTTACGAGGGGACTTACACAATTGTTCAAAAGGTTTGCAGTTGACAACCGATGGATGATTGGAAGGGAATCTATGTAGTGCAGATGATTTAGCAATAAGGTACATTTTCCTAAAACTAACGAGAAATAAACTGAATTGAATGGCTGCAGGGATTAGAAAATATATGTTCTATCTAAAGGCGGGATACGAGATCAATTTCGGAAAACTTCAACCAAGCTTTGCTTCACCCCACATTGGACAGCCTACACAAAGCCGATGCAATCTTCAAGGGGATGGCAAGAAATTTTCAAATTACAATCCAATGTCAAGACACCGTCAAGACGACGCATACCAAGATGTGAATTATAATTGAAGTTAGGTTTGTAAAATGCTCCAGTTGACCACACAAGGCAATCTTGTTGTCCGCAAGCTGCTAGTGGTATGGACTAAAACGAAGTTGCCTCGATCAACACCGTGAATCCACAACTAATATCTACTTGCATGAAATGAAAATTATGATGCTTTAAGCTACTTTACGCTACTTTATGCTACTTTATGCTACTTGAAGTAGAAGGGATGAAGAAACCTTGCTAGCTATCCATAACAAAGACGAATTTCACCATCAATGAAATATCTTTTATTATGAAAGTTTTACACAACAATATCTTACAAAAGTTTTCAAAGGAAAACTTTCCTTCTCCTCCAAACTATACTAAGCTATCAAACTATCTCTCTGCTCTACTCTCTAGTCTGATGTCTAATCTCCAATTCTATTGTCTAATTCTAATCTAATTAGTACAAATGAGGGGGGATGCCCCTTTTATAGATAGCCCAGTCCAATGGACGGCTCAGATTACAATTAAATAAATGGCTAAGATTAAACCACCTCATCCCTAACCCTAAAAACTACTAGAATGGGGAGTGGTACAATAAATGAATCAAAGATTCCCACTCACTCCCAAAATAGTAAAGGCAATTAATGCCCACAATCAGTCCTCCACAAGGTCATCATCGAGAAGTGCATTTCCATTCTCCTTTTCCTTGGCTGCAAAATAAATGAACCTGGTACGCACAGCCTCAACCTCCTGATCTGAGATAGGTGGAATATGATCAAGCTGAAATTCCAACACCGTGACTGACTGTCCATGTCGTGTGCAAAATTTTCTCCAAGCAACTAAAGCATCCTGTGTACTCTAAATCAAGCTGGAGAAAGTAGAAATGTTTTCAAAGTCATCCTGTACAAAAGTCTTCACCTCTGAAAAGAAAGGTAGCAGCCTACTCCTCAATCCATCAGTAGTCACCTCATCAGGATTCAGCCGTCTAGCAAAGATTGCCTCCAACGTATTCAGGACTTCATCAACAATATTCATCATAGCCTTCCTGACTCTGGCTGAATCCACCTGTGCTGCATCAAAGAATCCATGCCTTGTGACTACTAAAGAGTACCATCCAGCAAAATTGTACCTATCACCTTCCTGAATAACTCCTCCATTAATCAACATCTGCAAAGGAGTATGCATTAAGCCCTCCAAACGCTGAATAACCTTGCTCTGATAGATAGAAGCATCACACCAAGCTTGTTCAACTACCTCCACACGTGCCATAATGCTGGTAAGCATGAGCAAGGTCTTCCATGAACTTCTCTATCTTGGCACAAACACCTATAACCCATTTGTCTGCCTCTTGTGCCATCTTCCTCAAATCCTCTAGGCCATTAACGGATTACCTAGATAACTTTGTTAAAAGCTAAAGTGTTGGAACCTCCTGCCCACAAGGACAAGACAAATGCTGCATGTATCCTATCAACATCTTATGCTCCTTCTTCAATTTTTTATACTTTCCTTCAGTCCTGAGCAATCTGTCCTTGAGCGCTTGATAGGAGTTATCGTCCTCCTTAATAATCTGTGCACCTATGGGACGTCCTAACTCCATAGTTGTGATCACATAATTCTCTGGCACTACTTCATCCCAATCACAATCAACTCGCAGCATAGCCACGTGAAGGGTGTGAGAGCCATCTGTTGACGTGGTTTTTGCGACTACACCAACACAAAATAAAGTCGCCAATGGCTACTCTATCCTCTCTTGAACAAAGTTTCCTGCATGCTAAGATTGTGAGATAGATCATACATTTAACTCCAAGGTTCCTTTAGTGAGAATAGTCTCAGTTGGCTTGATGTGATATTGTTGGTATTTCAAGGGGACTTACACAATTGTTCGACAGTTGACAGCAGACAGCGGACTAAGGGCTTTCGTGTAATTAAAATGATTTGGCAAGTGAGCACAAGTTTCCTAATCCTAACCAGAAATGAACTGAAATTAAATGAGTGTAGGGATAAGAATGTTCTAGTCTACTCTAAAGTGTGGGACACGATGATCAATTCTCACAGACTTCAACCAAGCTCCATTTTGCCTCACTTCAGACAGCTTCTGCGGAACTGGTGCAATCTTCAAAGGAGTGACTCAAGATGTTCAGATCACAATCTAGCATGAAGAAACCATCACAATGACGCATGCCAACATATAAACCATAATCAAAGTTAAGTTTCACAAAGTCCCAGTTGACCACGCAAGGCAAACCCACCATCAGCGAGCCAGCTAGTGGTATGGACGAACGAAGTCTTGTTCAAATCGAGCACCACATTCCACAATTACTAATTACTTGCATGAAATGAAATCTACTTTACTTCAAGCTACTTTAAGATGCTACGTGAATTGGAAGGACGAACAAGCCTCGACAACTACTCATAACAAAGAAGAAATCACCATCAATGAAGAACTCTTTTATTACGAAAGAATTCACGACAACCTCTTACAAAGTATTCAAAGGGAAGACTTTCCTTCCTTTTCAATCTAAACTATTCTACTTTCTACTCTATCAATTTCTCTCTACTCCTTCTCTGCTATCCTAACTCTAATCTAATTCTAATGAGATACAAATGAGGGGGACTCCCCCTTTTATAGATGGCCAAGTCCAATGGACAGCTCAGATTACAATCGGCTGGATGGCTCAGATTGTGCCACCTCAGCCCTAAACAAGATTTGCCCTAAAAACTGCCATAATGGAGAGTGGGGAAATAAATGAGCAATTAATGGCCACCATCTTCTAGAAGATTCCCATTTGTAGATGCATTCACACTATTCTCGATCTTCTCCTTGATGTTGTTCTTCAACTTCTTCTTTGTCACTTGAGTTATACCAAGTCTCAACACTTAGCCACTTTTCGCAACTTTTCTTCCTTTGAGGTTGAAATGTAATCGTGGAGTACTTGCTTCATCTTCCTAAGTCATCGCCGTTTGGTCTCGACGTTCCTCCTGCAAAAAAAGCAAGGAGAAGAGTATTAGAACTTTTATAATATAAACTCAACTTACTTACCAGGATTTTCATGCTCTAACTTCCAAGTGTTCATCGCCCTCATTAGCCAACTTCATCCTCAAATTTTTTATGCCTTAGCCAAATTTCCAATCCATCTTGCATTCTGCCTGGGCATACTTCACTCTGATATTTCATCCAACTCAGACTCGAGAAAAATTCTTTCATCAGGAATTTGATCAAAAATTATCTAGGCTATCATTTTCAAATTCATCTGCCAAGGAACTTTTATGTCAACAACACACTTTATCCCATGCCTTAGAATTTTTTTTTAAAATTTCCCTTAGGAAATTCATGATTTGAGTGCCCATCAAAATTCTTCACCTCAGAATCCTTGGCGAAGCGTGGAAGACTTTAAAATCAATTCCTCATCGATAATCTTCAATACCCAGAAGAAAATTTCTTTCTGAACTTGTCGAATTCATGGGTATACAACGAACGGGTTCATTGAAATTTTCTTGAATTTTGCACCTTGGAAAAAATAATTTTTAACAAATTTGTTCCATGTCTTCATCTTTGTGAGTGCCTCGTTGCTCTGACTGGAAATTTTTTTTATCAACATATGCAGCTGGCATCCTTTAGCCTCTTCACTGGAAATTTTGTTTGTGTCTTAAGGAAAAATTCATCATCCTCCAAGTCTAGGCATATTTTCTTAAGGAAGAAAATACTTTGCCTTAGAGAAATTTCTTGAATCACTTTGCATTTTTGAAAATTTTGCCTTAGGAAATTTTGGTTCAATCTTGCTCATCTTGCCCATGAGAAAAATTTTATTCCACTTCACGCTCATTTGCCAGTGGTGGAAATTTATCAACTTGACTTAGAAGATTTTCCATGAAGGCGCCTAGCACATTTTATTTTTTTATTCACCACTTTGCATTTTAAATTTCTTAGAAATATTCATCAACACCTTGGGCGCATATTCAACTTGAAGAAGGATATTCATCTTGTCTTTGGAAAAAATTTCAACACTTAGCACTTTCAACGCCTTACCACTTAAATCTCTCCTTTTTTTGTGCCTTGGGTGCACATTACCCTTGCTAGAAAACTTCACTTCCAACGCCTAGGCAACATTAATTTTTTAATTCTACCCCCACACTCTTTATTCACCCTTGGGCACATTTTGCATGTGGTGAAGGATGAAATTTCCCATGCCTAGCCTTTTGACTTGTTGACCCTTTTCAAACATGGGCACATTTCTTATGTAGAGGAGGATGAAACTTGTAACGCCTCCAACAAGTGACCTTTCAACTTCCTCTTTTTGTCTTTACATGGCCTCTTTTGGGCGCATTTTACCCCTTGAAGTGGATGGGTGCATTTTAGTATGTGAGGAGGATAAGCATCTTCCAACGCCTTAACTATTTTGTCTTCATATGCTTTCTCTTGGGCGCATTTGAGCATGCATGGAGAACTTTTCAAACGCCACCTTGTTTTGACTTGTTGACTTTCCCTCTTTTGTCTTCACATGGCCTCTTTTGGGCGCATTTCAGCATAGGAGGACGAGTTTCTAACTTAGAAACTTTTAGCATTTTGCTTGCATGTGAGGGGCGCATTTTGGCATAGGTGATGGGTAAACATCTTTGACTTTCCTTTTGACTCTCTTCTAGCTTCCCAAGCATGGGCGCATTTTGCCATAGGAGGAGAATAAGCATTTCATACTTAGAAATTTTTTGCATGCCACTACCTTGAGCTGGGCGCATTTGGCCTAGGGAGTAGCATATTGCTCATACTTAGAAATTTTTTTGATGTCTCTTGTAGCTGGGCGCATTTCACATGTGTTGGAGGATGAAAATTAACACTTAGAAATTTTTTTAGCAACTCCTCAAGGATGGCGCATTTGGAGGTGGCAGGTGGATTTTTCAATGCCTTAGAAATTTTTTCAAACACCTGAAGGCAAGCTAGGCGCATTTTCAAGGTGGTGAAGGATAAAGTTCCAGACTTAGCTATTTTTCCTTCCTTCTGCCAGTTTATCCATGCCTGCTATTTATAGTAAGTCCTCCAATTCTTACATCTCTGAAGCTCAAAATGATTTGAAATTTTGAACACTGGATCTTCATGACCTTGTTACCCTATTGAGACTGATATTTCAGGTTGGCCTGCTATTTTTAGCCCATTTCTGAAGGTGGTTTGCTATTTATAGTAATTGCTCATTTCTAATACCTCCATAACTCTGTTTGCTTTGAAATTCGAATGATTCGCTCCTCACCACGTGACTTGCCTGCTGACATTGGCGCATGCAACTGATTTGCTATTTTTAGCCTGTTTCCAAAATGACTTACTATAAATAATAAGTGCTTCGTTTTCCCTCAAATTTTATCAGCAGATAGCCTGAAGGATGCTGATCGCAGTGGTTTACACCGGTTTTCAAAAATTTTGACTTTTTACCCCTCTTTTCAAGGCCCAAAGCTAGAAACCCTAATTTTTCTTGCATGCATATCAACTGGTCTTTGTTTGTTTTCATTTCTACTGCATTGCGATCAGCTCGTGATTCTGAAGTGCTGGGAGGCGGCTGCTGGGATGCACCTGCTAAAAATAGTAAGTTCCTTAACAAGTGACTATCTCTGTTTGCATGTCACATCACTGCGAAGCTCTCGAAAAACCCACAAGGAATATGCAGACATGCAAAGAAAATGCTAACATGCAAACCCTAAAAATAGCCCCGGAACACTGAATTCTGAAAGTTGTCGGCTCATTTTGCACTTTATATTGTCGCGAAGGTCTCAAAAAACCTAGAAGGAATCCTCAGACGTGCATTTGAAAATTTTGCACATAGGCCATGAAATTTGCCCCGAAAGTCGAACTGCTAAAAATAGTAAGTTGTCAGTTTCAGCTCAAATTTTGCACACGAGCAGCTTAATGTGTTCTGAATGTAGTGTGACTGTTGGAATTTCAAAAAATACTGACATAATGCCCTGAATTGTACACTTACTAAAATAGTAAGTAGCCGAAATCTGATGAAAATTTGTTGATAGTCCACTGGGAGCATACTGACCTCAATGTTAATCCCAATTTTAAATATATTCACTTCATTTGACCCCGGACTGACCAGAAAGGTGGAAACCCTAATTTTCAAACTTGGCCAAATTTTACGTTTGAGCTTGTAGATGGGAACGTCCTCGAAAGGCAGACATCAGAAAAGAGACACAGAGAGAGAGAGAGAGAAAAAAACCAAAGCCAAAAAGACCAGAATGGAGCAAAAATTTGGGGTCCCCATCTTGGATGGGGCGATGTGTGAAAAGGTCACAACACCATCCTCATCAGTTGAAATATTCAAAAAAAATTGTGCTCTCTTCTTTGGTGGAGGCGCGCTGATCCTATTCAAAAACTCTTCCATCTCTACTGTCGGATCAACCTCTTCACTGGGGCTCCTTCTCATTCTATCTCTAAGCCAATCAAGTACAACCTAATGTATAACAAATGGCTCCTCCTCTCTTGCCTCTACTTCACGGACTTGTTCAACTTCAATATCATTTTGGCGAGGCTAATCGGCCTGTAATGGCTGAGTATCTCCTGAAACTGCATCATCCTCCAAAGCCATCTCTAACTCGCGCTAGAAGTGTGTGTCAGTAGCAGTCTCCTCATCTTCCTCCTACTGATCATCTCTAGTAGGCGCATTAACACTTTGGCCAACTGATTCTCTCCGTGGTGGTTGATTTTCTTCATGTACCTCCTGCTCCTAATTCAATGCATTTCTCTAATCAGTGAAAAGAGAAACCTCTTGTATACTTGGAGAACGTGTCTCCAATGGCCTAGGCGACTCAATCACAACTCTCGAATGTTTCGGCTGAACAGGCTTCAGTTGAACTGGCTCCTTCCTTCGAGATTTTGGACCTCGAGTAATCTGTTTCTTCCTGCTGGTAGTGGGTGTCCTGTGATCTCCCATCAAGTTGTAAGTCAAAGGAATTGACCTACCCTTCAATTTTCTCACATGCCTTTCAACCCATGCTCTAGTGAAAGTCATAACTAGAATGCAAAGTGTGTCCAAATCGGCTATCTCTGGCTCCAAACAATCTGGGAGTGGAAGTGGAGTATCTCTCACTACCTCATAATCTAGATGGAGAACACTCATGTCCTCATCCACCTGGTCTGGTACTGGAATGACTTCACACTCCCTGATCATACTCAATGGCAGCTTCGAAAACATTATTTTTCTAACTTCAGCCTCATCTGATGCACCAGCCCAACAATCCTCAATATTGGCCTTATGCTTGAACTCTTCTAACAGTATCCATCTGATATTGCTATGTGGATCATAATGTTGTCTGCTAGTGTGATAGGAAAAATGGAAGAACTGAAGCTCATTTTTAGCTTCTCTAGCTGCCTGAAGTGAAGGACACACTTCATCTGAATTACCCATGACAATTGGGAAGTCAACTCCTCCCTTCTTCTTTCTCTTCTGAATTTTATCATAGGCAACAAGTTTCCTAGATATCTCTAACATCATAATTCTATTGGTTGGGTACTTAGGCAATCTATATGGATATGAAGAAAAATCTTGCAGCCTGATATAAGAAAACTTCAAAAACTGAATAAACCAGCACCCATACCTTTCTATTAACTCCTGAGCTTCCCTCGAGATCCTATGATGAGTCCAGTCCTAAAGTGATCTCCTTATGTGCATGGTGAAGGAATCCTTGACACGCTTGTAATGAGTAGTGCTCATCAGGTGCAACTATGGACAAGCCTCATGGATTTTGAATTGATGAGAACCACATCCAACAGGCTCCTTGTAACATATTACCCTATACTTAGTCATACGAGCCAACATGTAAATAATGTAGGAGCCCATATAAAATGTCTTCGTCCTCCTCAGACTCAGGAGCTGCTCGTGCAAATTGTCACTAATCATCACAACCCAGTTGATGTGCTCTTTTCTGTTAGGGTTAGAGATGGCAGATCTAACAATTAAATACAGATTTAATAAATAAAAATAGAGAAACTAAAACATACACAGAATAAATCATAACATAGAATTTAATGTGGTTCACCCAATCTGGGCTACATCCACTAAACCGCAGCCATCCAATACTTTTATTATCCAGTGAAAAAACCCTATTACAATCCTGCGAATAATCGCGTTTTTCATCATACTGAAATACCCATCTGAACCCTCTTTTTACCAAGCTTAGAAGCTTCCAGATTTTAGGGTTCTACAAAATCGGATTTTTCCTTTTTCATTGATTTTTCCCTTTTTCGGTGATCACGCGAAAAA